>JAOWBB010000061.1:0-49909 GCA_028565995.1 Ricinus marginatus
CCCCCCCCCCCCCCCCCCCCCCCCCCCCCCCCCCCCCCCCCCCCCCCCCCCCCACCTGGGGCGATTCATACGAATGATGTCAGACATGATTCATTCGCAATATTCGGACTGATTAAAGGCGGTAATCGTCGCATTTTCGAAGGGGAATAAAATAAAATTAAAAAAAAAAAAAAATAATAATAATAATAAAAGAAAGAGAGAAAAGGAAAACTTTTATTTTCGTTCAGGCGACTGGAAAATCGAATGCGTTTTTCGTCCGGAATTTCGGACGGACGCGATTTTCGGCGGCAGCTCGGAAAACGATGCAAAACGGAAAATGTCCGCAGGAAACGCGCGGCCGGGAGCGCGTGGCCGGACAAGAAAGGGCAACTGCATTTATTAAATATCACGATATAAATGTAGTTAAGTTAATCTGCACCTTTATTTATTCTCCTTCGCTGTGCCGAAGCGCGGCCGTTATAGATATATATTGTTACGGCCCGATACAAGCTTATAATTATATATGGACCGAGTTCTTTCATGTCCTCGTCTCGCATAAATAAAATATGTAGTTAATGGCTCGACAATATATTCTTATTCAAGGTCCGACGGACTTTTTACATGTTATATCGCCTCGGACCGGTACACCTACATCTTATTTCAAATGAGAGACAAATCTTTCAATTAACGATTTTCGCCTCTGGCCGATTTTCACTGGGAAAACCGCTCCAATAAGGAAAATAACTTTTCTTCCACGTCGGGCGAATCCGAAAAAATTTTCACGTTAAACCGCATTTGGTTACGTTTATTTTTATTTTATCATTATTATTATTATTATTATTATTTTATTAGTCTTGTGTGTGTGTGTGTGTGTGTGTGTGTGTGTGTGCTTTTAAATGAGAGTAAACATTGGGCTGTTAATCAAGTAGAACATGACCTCGGGTCTTTGGGGCCCTTTTTTTTTTTTTTTTTTCTTCTAAATTTCCAGCCATATGGCGAGCAGCTCCCGGCATGAAGCATTGTAGGACCTGCCTCATCCGATAATCTTTAATAAGGAACACACGCATTGAAAAAAAAAGAAAAGGGATTCTTCGCTCGAATTTTCGGTCAAACATCACATATACGCACACATACACAGTCACTTAACGTGCATCTTAGACAAGTCTGGCGATGAAATGATAATAATAAAAAGAAATTTCCGGATTACGGATTCCACGATTCTTTTCATTCGAAATAATTTAACTGCCAATATGTTGCATTAATAAATAAATAAATAAATAAACACTCCGACAGAGCAGCCAAAACACCGTTTTCAGGATGTTTACGAATAGCATCGTACCGGGTTCCACAAAACGACGAAATCGCTTACAAAATAAAACCGGCAAATAAAGGATAAACATAAGCTATGACTATGATGATGATGATGATGATGATGATGATGATGATGATGATGATAATGATAATAATAAAAAATCAATTTACCAAAGCGAAACTTTTACCAGCGGCAAGGGGGAAGGAACAAATGCAAAAATTTGTACGATTTCAGCGGATGGATTTTCACTTAGGTTTTGTAGCTGCGGTTAATTCGAGACGTTATCGGTAATTATTTGAGGAAAAGAGAAATATACCGGAATTAACACATGTGAATGAATGCTGCCATTATAAGAAACCCCCGAACGTAAACTGAAGGCTTCGATGCAACAAACTGAGGCAATTAACATAATTTCTTTAATTGTTCGGGAAATGAATGCGCCTCTCAAAATGAACGCGCTTATAACTGATAATCACTAAAAATTACTAACTAATTGGACTAATTTAGTTCAATTCTTCCCCTCCAAATCTGCAATCGGACTGGTTAAAGAGGCCGGGGGCCCCCGGCATCTCAATTTTCGAATAATCTCGTATAATTTGACTATAAACTTGAAAAGAAGAAGCTGTCGCGACACGTTGAAAAGAAGCGTGTAACACAATTAAATTAAAGAAAAAAAACACGGCGAATATTTACGGAAACACATACAATTCGAAGTCGTTCGAATAATGATAAAATGCACGGCGTTTGAATAAATAAACTTAATATTAATTCATATTTCGGGAATTCGATTGCAAACGGGGGGGGGGGGGGGGTTAGGTTAGGTTAAACCCAATCTAACCAGCGCATGTCCTTCGACTCGCTTAAATGAAAATACACATCAATATATCATCTTCTTTTATTTATTTCCAAAGCCAAAGGCAAATACTCACCAAATTTCAACGGAGTATCGCGAGATGACGTTAAAATGGATGGGAACATCCTTCATGCTGCTCCGCACTTAAATAATACTTTTAATTTTATATAATATATCGCGTTATGAAACTAAAAATTTCTTTTTTTTTTTCTTTAAAAAAAAAAAAAAAAAAAAAAAAAAAAAAAAAAATGCCAGGCTCAACTTGAAAAAACTTAACTATCGAATTACTTTTAACGGCAACAGAAAATCTACGAATGGCTTGCATTATTCAACGAAATATGCCATAATATTTTGCGTTAGCGGGAGACATAATATATTTGTCTCCCCCCCAATTCCCCCCCCCCCTCGTCATCAACACCGGTAAGACAAACAGGTTAATCACACGGAATCAAACGAATGTTAGTCCTCGCATGGATTTTGCACATGAAAATTCCGGGATGCCATTATGAGGATTTACGCGAAAATCGACGTTCGTCATATAACGAGAAACTAAAATACCTATGGTATCGTTACCTCCTGGATACGGTCTTTTAAACTAATAGAAAGGATATCTTTAACGCAATTCATACAAAAATACTTCTCAATTGATTGTATCCCAGGAGCCTTTGTTCGATCAATGAGGATTTCGCCGACAGAAGGTTACTTTAACCAAGTGTTCCTTTTATTAAACCATCGTTTAAGGCTGCGGAATTGTCAAGGGTTTGAAAGAACCTCAGGAATTTGAGCTTCCTTTTTTGACTGCGGACGGAGGTAATTGCACTTAGCGCCTTTCGCAAAGACATTTTTTCAGCCGATCTCCATGCCGGGTTCGACGCGGCGACCAAATCCCGTTTGACATCCCCGCTCAAAAGAACGGTGTAATTGGCTCGCAAAATGCCGAGCTTGAAGGAGAAAGGTGCGGAGGAAAACTTCGTTACCCCGACGAAAATGCGACAAAGTTAATTGATTGCTCTCTCGCGTCTGCTGCCACCCCTGTTGCATCTTTCTTCCACGATCGTTCTGAGCGAAAACTTTCGGAAAATTTCGACCCGCGGACCGGTACCGAGGAAAAATAGCTGGTGGAACACGGCCGTGCCGCGCGGTGTCTGAGCCGTGTCATGCGTCGGCGTTCGGCCACTTTGTCCCGTGCAAAGGGGTCTTATAAAGCGTGTAACATCTGCGGAAATCAGATACGTTTCCGGAATATGCAGCACAAGTGTCCATACCTGAGTAACCGCGAATACATCACGTCTTAAGAGCCAACGCTCAGGGGTAATATCGCTTTAGATCAATTACATTAGTTATATCTTAAAGAAGAGTTGGGCTAGTTATCGTAGCTTATTTTGAAAATGAAAAAAATATTTGATTTATTCGGCTACCATCACGTACAATAAACATGCGTAATATTACATGAATGTGTAATCGATTCAATTATTCTCAATAAATTTGCTTGTAACGATTCCCTTTGGAAAATCCAACATAATTTTCAATGTTCAATGCCGGAAAACTAATCAACATCCCTTTCTTAAAATATGTACTAAATACCTCTTTACACCTGATATAAAAAATAAAGTATAGGGAAGTTTTATGGTTTTATAAAAATCTAAAAGATTTAATTTTGTTGATTAAACATAAATATGTGTATATTACAAAGGAAGATAAGTTTTCTTAAAAACGTCATGCATCAAATTAACAGAATTGAAATTTTCTTTCATACTTGTGCATTGAAAATTTAATCCCCACGGTAGAAAGGCGTTTCACGAGATATCATCCTCTGGCAGTTTTTGGGATGCTACGCGGCTCAGGTCGAGGAATTGCAAAATACAATAAAAAAAAAAAAAAAATATTCATTTTGCACCATTACAGCATTATGGAACGTAATACGTGAACTAAATTGATTTTTCATGCCTAATATTATTATTGCAGAAGGATAACAATAATATTTTAAAGACCAGACAAATGCAGAAATGCAATGCTTAAATCCCGATGAGTCCATGACCTGAAAGCATAGTTCTGATAGACAGAAAAGCAGTAAAAAAATGAAAAAAAAAAATTTATTTTATAATTTTTATATGTGGTTTGCATATCCGTAAGACATCGATTATAACGTCGCACATATGAAATAGATAAACTCCGATTGATGTATAAGCTTTTTTGTTATTATAATTTTCCGTTTCATTTGGATGGAATGATTTTTCCACAAGAAGATTACGAAGGTTTTTTTAATAAAAAAAAAAAAAAAAAAAAAAAAAAAAAAAAAAAAAATTAAAATAAAAAGACATGTATGTTATTATGCGCATTCTAACCTTCTCCACATCAAAAACCGATCTATTCCAAATTTGTACTTTCCATGATTTAATGACTTAAACGTAAATTGAACAAAAACTCCTTCTATCCGCGGACTGTAAATAAAAACAAGGCGCTTTTAAATTGTTTCAGAGACATCGCACGTAAGTATATATTTTAATATATATAGTCCCGTAGAATAAATGAATGATTTTCGTGAAGATGCCATTGAAGCTGTCGATTAAAATACAAACAAAACAAGTGTGGTAGTAATTTTCTTCCGTGAATAACGAAGGAGATCTAATAATAGATCGTGGCATTAGAAGAATGAGTTAGCGCAATGTAGGTAAAGCATAATATAGTAATAAATCGAATCCCTTCCCTAAAGCTTTTGACATCGGCATGGAAACAATTTAACCATCTCAAAATAACGCTTTAACTCACCGACAACGCCGTTTCTTATGTCCCTTTGAAATATCTCACGATATGCGACATCTTCAGACGCAGACTTTTATAGAAGCGCTCAGTTATTTATATTAAAAACCAAAAAGAAAAAATTATTTTAACGTTGCATTTTACAGGTCGGGAAAAAAATACGCAGCGACGACCCTTAACAGTGACATTAATCCGACTGCATCCCCCAAACGGGAGGCGCAACTTGTTCAGGGCGCAGCATCGAAATTCGAACGTGAAACGGGGAGAAAGGCGATTCCCTTTTTTCCGAACCGCGAACGAGATCCCGACACGCAAGCACCCGCAGGGACAAGTGCGAATGGTCCATCCGCGTTCGCCCCATCAACGACGCGCGTCGAGAACGGATTCTTCTCCCCGTTTCGCTTTCGAGTCGGCGGGGCGACGGGGTGGCAACATGTCCGAAAGGCGGCGGCGGCGGCTCAGACGCAGGCCAGGTTCATGGGACCCGCCAAATGCGGCCGAAGATCGCGGCTCCAACCCGTCCCGACCTTTCCGGTCGGGCGTCGGTCACCGGAAAGGCTCGAGCGGCAGAAAATTCGCGCGGATCGGAGAGAGTCCTCGGCGGCGCGATATGAGACGCGGTTTCGCTGACTGACGGAAAGCGTTCCGCTCTCTCTGCTCCGCGGCACGGGCACATCTTCGTCAGCGATCGGCGCGGCAAACTAACCGCGCTCGCGCACCCGAAAATTCTGCCTAATTCCTTTCCGTTATCGCTTTCCCTGTATCACCTGAGGTTTCCGTGAAAATAAACAGGAAGCGTTACTTTCGGAATAACCTTCGCACCGTAAAATATCCGCAATTTGCTTATCGTTCGAACGCAAAGCGTTGGAATTTTCGGTATTACCCCGGGGGATTTATTTTCTTTTGCGAAATCGCGGATTCCCTAGACCCGCCATTGTTCGCGGGAGGCACTGATTTTTCGCGCATGCAACTTTCGTCTGTCCACGCAAAAAGAAAGCGAAATGTACAAGAAATGGACTCACCAGCATTTTGCTCGCTTTTTTATCCCTGTGAAGGAATCCCGATTTGATCTGACTAGTTCCGACATTAGAATCGGTATCCGAGATTAATTTCTTGCTTCTTCCGTTGATTTCTTCAAGCTTCGCCGCGGCCTTGTTCGCATCGACCGAAACTGGACGCTTTGACGGATCTGATTTTTGACGAACCCGCGACGAGAGTGTCATATCCTCGACCATTTTCGATATTTTCGATTTGATCCTTTCCTATTTTATAGTTCTAATCGTTTCATTGGTCTCTTTGACACAACCATTAAAACACATCGTTTTTAAATGCATTATTTCTTCTCTATACTGTCCCATCGGTTCTCTAACGTGCGAAGAACGTGATTTTAAATGGTGCATACTCGCTCGCACTCACGCAAACACAAACACTCATACATACGCACAAACACACACACACACACACACACACAAATATATAAATAAATATTTTTACGAGATTAGTATACTTCCCGCTACGAAATGAGAACTACGTATCATAAATAATTTATCGATGTTTAACGTTAAAATAATGGCCTTCTTTTCGATGTCAATGGCGTTATAAATATACATATAAATACGGATTAACGAATGGATCTGCCCTGCTGAACACGTTCGGGATTTGACACTGTAGGTATATAGTATTTAACAGCTAATAAAAAAAAACATTGAAAACGTCATTAAATAGTAAAATATGTTACGATAGAGTTAATTGTCTTGTTGGGCAAATATTTGGAAGTGAAAAAAAGCCATCACTGCTGTTCGACATCATCGCCTCGTACGGACTGCTGGCACATCAAGAAACTTACAAGTTGTAATCTCCTCAAGAAACAAATTCAAATCCATGGCTAATAGTCATCAGAATGTTGAGAACGAAAGTTAATAATTCAATTAAAGTGACCTTAGGGTGGTGTTAAACCAGAGGAAAGGTCCTAAATGTAAAACTGAACCAATAAGTTAAATGATGACGAATGATGGCATCTTTTATAATGCGGCACGATTGTAATATACGACGGGCGCATTCATCATATTAAATTATTATATTAAACTTTGCCATCCCGGTTGCCTTTATAAATATCCACAATTTTCGGTTTTTAAATGCTAAATGAACCGATAAAAACTTTAACCGCGACTACCGGAGGGCATTTCATATACAGACATATATTTCAGACTTTCGCGCTTAACACCATGTAATTTCAGTGATTAAATTCGTTAACTTTCCACGCAAGTTTCAAAATATGCGAAGAAAATCCATAATTGAAAAAAGGAATAATAACATTTTTCACGGCGAATATTCATTCCGATGGATTTTCTGATGTAATCCCACGGTTCAGAAAAAAAAAAGAGAAATGAATATAAATCCCTGAACAAGAATATTATTTGGAACCCTTACTCCTTGCAAAAACAGCAATTCACCACCTGAATTTTCAGCAATTTCCTGCAAAAGGGGAAATTGCCAAAATAAGAATAAATTGCAATGAATCCGCATTGCCGTTGCTATTTATCGGGTGTGGAAGACCCGAAGCGCGAGTTAAGGAAAAATCATCACAAAAACTATATAATAAAGGGGGCAAATATCATTCGTATATAATTCATAGCTCATTCCCGAAATACAGAAATAACTTTTGGAAGAGTTTAAATAAAACAGGCGTCGCTTCCCCATTCATTCGAATTTGATTTTCAAACTTCAGACGAAGAAAATTAATTTAACAATGAAGCGTCTTGCATCGTGCGCCTCGAAAACGTTGAAAATATTAGCGCTACACGCTGACATTTGTATCGGAACAAGACGCGCACAAAATCTGGATCAAATGAGCGAAAGCTGCTTCAAGACTCCCCGGTCCACTGAGTCAATTTTCACGTTTCGCGCTTCGCACGGGCCGCCCATTCATAACCGACCCGCGGATTATCCGATGCGCAATTATTGGACGTTATTTAACATCGAAGACTGGCTTTCTGCGGCGTTTTTCGACATCGAAACGACGCTAAATTCCGCGCTTTTAAATATCGCGGAAACGAGATGCGAAAAAAAATAAATAAATAAATAAATGAACATCATTCAAAAACATTTAAAAAAAAAAAAAAAAACTTCGTTTGCAAAAAAAAAAAAAAAATTTGCAGTGTCACTGGCTAAGCACGAAGACGGGAATATGTACATTTGCCATGTGCTTTTGCACGCACCATGAATCATTCAACTGTTGCCAAATGTTATCCATTTCGGTTTTCATTCCTTAACCAAACTAAACCGTTGCATCTTAAACAAATGCGTCTCTTGTAAATCGTAAAATTAACCGAACAACTGCTCCGTCGAGAAAGGCGGTTTTCACGTGAGAGTGAAAATGTGTGATGGCCGCGATTACGGAGCGATTTTTCCAAAGTTCTTCCGGAAAGACCACAAAACTAAAAAGCAATGGAAAGCGAACGCTCGTAAAGCAAAAAAAAAAAAAGAACCATTCGTGGTACCTGCCCACGAACTCATCTCCGAACAGCTTCTCCCTTAAAAAAAAAAAAAAAGGAAGAAACCGCAGGGAGTTTCAGGATTGTTTTCCCCCCTTGGCCCGAACATCAAAGGTGGCTCTGGATGTTCGCGAAATACATGAAAATATGATAGTAGGAGCGAAATTCAATGCCCTTAAAAGTGCGTGGAGAATTGTTATTGCTCCAAAATGAGCTGCACATAACGTGATCGAAAAATTGCAAAATAAGGGATAGCAAAAAAAAAGACGAAAGTGATGACTTGCTGAAAAGCGACGGCCTTGAACCGAATATTTTCGTGTCAGCAGAAAATGATTTAATTTATAACAATAAAATATAATAGAATTAAAGAAATGGAGGAGAGGAAAATGAAAAAAATAAAAAAAAAATAAAATAAAATAAATTCAACCACGAACCCCTCCCTCCCGGCTGCAATTTAGTCGTCGTTGATTTAAGAATCCGATGAATGAATGCTTGACTTCATATTTTACATTCGGTAACAATTGGAATGAAGAAAAAGCGAAAGAGGATCGTTTGTTGAATGATTTGACTTCCGTTGGATCGCTCGGGATTCATTTAACAAAATATATATATATATATACATATATATATTTTCGCTTCTTTTACTGCAGAAACGTAAGAGGGAAAAAAATGTAAAATTTCAGCGGCGAAGGCGACACTCGATGACGACGCCTCGATGGTGGCAAAATGCAAAGAACGATCATCGCCGACGAGGTGGCAACCCTCTGCCAGAGGCGTAACGCGGTTTTCGCCATTCGAAAAATTACAAAATTGGATTCGGCGAAGACGTCTCTTCCCCTGCCGGACACCGCCGAATTTTCGTAGGGATCATTCTCGGCTTCAGCACCACGGCTTCAGGTACGGTCGAGGGATCTCGGCCTCGCTTCCGTGGGCTCCAGAAGGTCGACGCCGATGTCGCACGTGCGCCGGCATTCCGGTGCTTCCTCGCGCAGACGACGCGAACGTCGAAATCGACCGGATTGTGCTGCATTCAAAGAAGAAAAACGCGAACGGGATGCTTTTCACTTTCGAAATTCAGGTCCTCCTCAGCGCGTCACTTGCAGCATCGTCGCGGGCCGAGGACCAAATGAGACGGCAGCAATCAAAATTTCGAACCGTGTGCGCCAAATGTGACGGCGGCAAATTGAAATTCTTCCGGTAGCATTTTTACGCTCGGCAAAAACATGTCGGTTCCTTCGTTGAAATGGGGCGACTTCGTCGACGCCGCTCGGACGACGAGGAGCTTATACGAATTTCGGCGGTGGCGCATTAATTTAACCATAATTTTTTCCGCTGTCGGGGACGACGGATGAACTTTCCACAACTTTCATCGCCGCCGTCGTTCCGAAGGGGCGGATTCTTGATTCGGCGTCGTGCGGCAGAGAAGAAGTAACTGACGGGGGTAGCGCGATCGTTACGTTGGCAGTGGCGTTTCCTCGAGCGCCGCGAGAGCGTTGGAAAGCGCTCCATTTTTCCCTTTCAACGCCGAAATTGCGAGGGAGCTCGCGCGTCCCGGAAAGCTCTCGCGATTGGTTTCCCAATTTGAATGAACTTTCTCCCCTTTTCCTTTTTCCCCCACCCCTTACACATAACGAAAATTACCTTTCGCGGATCGCGGGTCAACACAGGCGTCGTCCGCGCAATCCGAAGGAGGTGCCCGCCGACGCCATATTCGCTTCTCCCGACTTGGTAGCTTCTCACGGTAGAAGGGAGCGGAAAAGGAAAGCCGGAAACGGAAGGAAATCAAAGCTCGGCGTTCGTCGTACCATTAAGGAAACGGAAAAATAAAAACGATCGTACCCAGAGCGAATCGCTTAACGAGATAAGGATGCCATCGAACGAGAGAGAGTGAGAGAAGAGTAAAAAAAAAAAAAAAACCGTTCGCGACACAGGAATACTGATTGCACAGATTACGATCAAAAGATAAAACCACAGATATGCGTCACAAAAAAAAAATGAATGAAACTTTTTGAGTATTATTTTAAAAACTTCGTGGTAGAAGAAAAAAAAAACTAAATCAGATCAAAGACAAGTTATCGAGAAGACTGAGGAGAAAGAGTACAAAATGCACAAAAGAGAGAGAGAGAGAGAGAGACGGAGACGGAAAGGGAGAGAGAAAGAGAGACGGAGACAGAGACGAAGGGAAAGAGAGAGAGAGATGGGGAGAAAAGATAGTTCAAGTTACTATGGTTTCTGAATGAAACTTCAACTCAACATAAGTTTACTATCTGAGACTTACCAGATCGCTCTCACTGCTGCATTTTGTAATGGGGAAATTCCCTGATTTATGTTACGTCTGTCAAAAGCTGTACGGCGCGTTTCCATCCTATTTTTTTTTTTTTTTCGAAGTAAGCAAAGCGGCACGCTTCCGCCGTCCCTTCTCGCGGGACGGGGCGCAAAACGGAAGCGAAAAAGCGCGCGCTTCCAAGCGATCTCCCCTTTCACCCGCAAACTTAACTTTCAACCTTTGAAAAATTTGAAAACTATCTATCCATCGGATATGTTTCGCAACGAAGCGAACATCCTTACGTTATGGCGGTTTAATACAAATCCCCCTCCCTCCCGAAAAACAGCGATAAAAACGTTTATCGTTTGACGTATGCGTCAACATAAAAGTCGCAACATTTTTATTTACGTTTGTCCGCGGTACATATGTTGATGCGTGCAACCGGATAAATTTATGCATCAAAGAAAAAAATGTTACGCGCGTACAATTACGGATCGGACGACGATCGCAACTTTATTAAACCGGTAGCGGGAGCGGTCTTCGGTCATGCGGCAAAGTCCGAACTTTTTTTTCTTTTTTTTTTTTTTTTTTGTCCTCCTCCGTTGATGCACTCGCCGAAGAACGGTCGCGGTGTCTCGCGCCACGTACAAATGCTGATCGCCAACCCGCTGCCCGATTTGCGAAAATCTGCCTCCTTGCGAATTGCATTTGCGGAGGTTTGAAACATCTCGATTTCTGCAGTGGGGAAACAAATGTGACTAGAGCAGATACACACATGCCAAGAAGATATTGCAGGCTGCCTCGTCTGAAAGCACTGTGACAGACGACACACTAAATACACCGCATTCGGTCCATTCATATCAAGATTCTCCCGATCTTCTTAGACTGATACCCACCAACCAATAGGTGTGTGAAAATAAGATTTGAAAAATTCAATTAGGCTGTTACGAGATTTTTTTTCTTTTTACTTTTAAATTTTTAATTCTTTCTCTTCCTCCCGTCTTCATCGTCTTTCGAAACGATGAGAAATAAATAACCGGAGCAGAAAGGCAGCGACCACGTTACAGGGCTTCAAATTCGTTTTCGAACCGACGCAGCCTTCTCGATTTTTTTTTTTTTTTTTTTTTTTTTTTTTTTTTTTTTTTACGACACATGTGCGAAGCTCTCGTTACCATCGTCATCGTTCGCGGCAAAAACAAAAAAAAAAGGCCGAGAGCCGAGAGACTTTCCTAACTCGAATTAAATTTTGCATCTCCACCTAAAAAGGAAAGCCCGTTTCCCATTTACCAACTTAAGAAAACCTTAGCGAACCATTTCCGCAGTTAGGATTATCCAGAAAAAAGATTATGCTGACACGATATAAACCTAAATTAAGAGCAATATGAACCAGAAGTGCGACGTTATAACACCGTTCTGGATTGCTGCTGAGGACTTTTATTATTAACTTTTTTAATTTATCGTTTCGTGTCTATCGATTGCTCTTCGCCAGTGAAAACAAATAAAAAACGATTTACACGAACAAATTGCCAAATAAATTTAATTTTATGGCATTTATTAAGATGGCGCATAAATTAGATTTAAAAGAAAAAAAAAAAAGCTGATAGCGAGAACATACACAGATAAAGCTACCACCTTTTACGTACACGTCTTGACCTTGCGAAAACCGAAAGCGCTCCCAAATCACCGATCGCCAATTGTAACGAAATTTCGCGCTCGTAACCTTTCCTTCACTTATCGTGGCACCAGATTAAACAAAGAAAAATGCCATTCGCTCCGGGACTCGCGTTTTCGTCTCTTTTCACAACAACCACTCTCGCCCATTGTATTTTCTTTTTTTTCCGCGTCCTTATGATTTAGATTTACGTTTCATCAATTAGAAAATTACTCTTGATGATACTCAATAGCTTGACAATTGAAAGCACAATGCGACTTCAATCATGCTTTATTATTACAGCAGGGGTGACTCCGAACCCGTACAATGTTCGGAGCCTCCGACGTGCCTTCGCGGTCCGATGATCCTTGGCAGGAGTTGCCGCCGCGAAGAAAGGGGCACGGCAACGACCCTATACTCGCTTTAAATATTTAAGCTCTTAATGATGATGGCAATATAAGCATCTGGGATAATAGCTTAAATCTGCGAGTCTGTACTTAACGAGGGACCCCAGTTTAATTGCACAACTACATGACTTTGCATTATGCAAAACGGGGGAGACACAAAAATTGACATCAATTTAAGCAATCAAAACTTGAACTTGTCTATTTGCGAAAATACCAAAAGAATGAAAACTAATGGTCGTGAAAAAAAATTTTGTTGTTTTTTTAATTATTCGCTGCAATATGGATTATATTACCGATAATCGCAATAAAAATTTTGTTTATTCCAACGAAATTAGAATGATATAAAACAAACGCAAGATCCCCCTCCCGATTTTTATTAAATATTTATTTATAGTGAAATCCACGCATTCTGCTTATATCAGCATGTATATATCATAAGCGTCATAAAGACCTTCCTTGCATACAAATGACATCAAATAATTTTTTTCTTTATTAATACATATGAATTTTATTTATACTCACCATAATTTTGTATATACGCATATAAACCTCTTCAACCGGTTAATTCTTGTTTTCACTTACGATCATAAATAAATAGGTACATATTTACATAAGAGCGAATGGTATGAGTGTGCTTAAGGGGTTTTCTATCCCTATTGACGAATATGTGAATATTAAATATGTAATTATATAAAATATGGGTATTATTTGGAGACATACAATAGAGTAAGCTGAATCACCAAGGGAAAAAGAATCGAAATATTTTTTTTAACGAGCATATTCAAAATGCCCATTTCAAAAATGTCTGCATGAAAAGGTCCGGGATATTTTTTGACGGGTTTCGGACTGATTAATTAATCAAAATCTATTGGGAATTTTCGATAAAGTTATATATAATGGTCGTTGGAGAAAAAAAAAATCGAAATTCATCGGTGATTATGGAAGTAGTGAAAGACATTAATCCCGGGGCGGGAGCCCTCAGGAAGAGGATAATCAGTGGAGAATGAATTATCGTTAAGGTAGGAAGACACACGAATGAATGGTAATTATTTTACGGTGCTGCAGCATTGTATGTACACCAAAAGGGATGAATGAAAAAATAAGAAAATGAGAAATCAAGGGTGTTTACTAAGCCGTGACTGACAGGGGATAGACTTCGCCGGGAATCACAATGCCCTAACAATTTTTTTTTTTAATTTATTAAGATTATATGATACTAAATGCAAGACAGGAAATTACTGTTATTTTCAAGCAGTCTATATATAATATCTGTAGAATTAATAACAATGAACTCGAAAGAGTCTGAAAGTAAAATGTCAGTTTAGACATCCTTCGCATCAAAAAAAAGAATCTGTTTCCCTCTCCTTAACTATTACATGGTGTTTTCTTGGATTGAAAAATTATAACAACTTCTATACGTCGGTCGACTAAATAATTTTTTTTGGATTTGGAATTACGAATATATGGACGTTAATATAAGTAATCGAACATTCACTATTCGGAAAAAACAGCGTTACAATGTTTCATAGATATCTTTTCGGCACATTTAATAAACGAATTATTCAATAATTCGATTCCATAAAAATAAACTAAATGATTATAATCTATAATATACAATATTGAGATAATCTCTATAAGGATTAAGAATGTATTTTTATTCAAATAATCCCAATATACTTTACTCATTTAAATTTTTTAAATTTAATGTAAATTTTATACATATATAATACACACATATATATGTTTTCAATCAACTTTTTCATGCTGACATCATGGATAAATAGTTAATATCAAATAACTAAATTCTTACGCTTTTTATTACAAAAAATTAAATAAAATTTTTATGAATAGCAATAATAATAATTATAATAAATATTATTAGATTTAAAAATTTGAAATTGCCACCATAAGCTTGGTTACAAAAAAAGATAAAAGTAAACTCATTCAAGAGAACGTTAGTTACATATTTAATGTAATATAAAATATAAATCACTATAAAATGTTTTTTTTATTTTTGTCATTTTTTTAAACGCAAATAAGAGTTTGGTTTTTGTTCATACATACAACAATTTTATTTTCTTGCATCGAAAAACGCTTCGGCATTATTGAAAGAGCTTCACAGAATATATATTAAGTGTACGTGCCGTCAAGTACTAATTAATAAAAGTAAAAATATATATATATATTTAAAAAAAAAAAAAGAAAAGAGAAGCAGGAAGCTGAAAAACGACAATTCAGTCTCAAGAGTAATGGCGTGTACTTCCTTTGAGGTGTCATTTTCAACAGGTTCCTAACATTGTCATCAAAAAGTGACTTAAATATTATGTTTCATTTGTATTAGTAAAATTTAATCAAACTCTACCGATGGGAAAAACAGTATCATCAAATGCTACATAAGGTGACTTCTTTAAAAATAATTAAAATTGCACGCAATAATTTTTTGGTTGGAGAATCTATGAAAATGGCTAACCTCCAAAAACTTGCGAGCAGTAAAGATTTTCTTTTAAGTTTCTTTGAGTTTCATTTTATCGAAAATCGTTTTTATTTTTAAGTCTGTTTTTTGCGACTAACAAAGGAGCAAACGTGAAAAACTTCAAAAACTGACTGCCCATACAGTGCGGACAAAATCAGGAGTCAAATAAATGTGAAAAACGTAATTTGAACGAAAATTTTAATTTTTCCATTAATATTTTTCATATTTTTTTTTTTGGACCCGTTGAAAACCCAATCCAGAACACAAAGCTACTCGCTTAAAACAAAAAAATTTATATTACAAATTAAATTGTAATACATATAATTAAAAAAAAAAAAAAAATTTGAATTTAAACTTCACCAACATTAGTGCGGACGAAAATTATAAAAAAATTTTTGGCATGAAAAACGTCTATTGAGTCACTGCTGTCGAATAATTTGGAGCAAAATAACCCCCATATATTTCCCACCCTTGTCGGGAAAGGGGGAAGATCGCCGTCGAAAAAGTTAAATCACATTTGATGCTTTCCTTACCTTGACAATTAGGTATTTGGGGAGATCGATTTTTTTCTCACAGGTTGAGGCGTAAAAATCCTCGTCCTCTGTGGCCGAACCTTCACCGGTATCATCTTCGTACAAACCACCGAAATCCATGCTTCGTCTCCCTGTAAACATATAAACATTCATACCTGCGAATTTTGATGATGATGGGAAAAGGTTGGTGAACAAATAAGAATCCCTAACCTCCGCCATGTAATTGAAACTAAAATCAAACATTTGTGATCAAATTGTCTGTTGTATAAATATACAAACTTTAATATAAATAATTTTATTTATAACATTATATATAGTAATATTAATTTACATAATAAATTAATTTATATAATAATATAAAATTTTTATAATAAAATATATATACATAAAGTTAAAAAAAATTATGCATATTAATTAAAAAATGTAACAATTATATATAATTACTAATTATGAAATTTTAAATAACATATATATTATACGAATTGTAATACATACTAAATAAATATAAATTTTTCGACTTTTATCTCATTTTTGTTTGATGCCGAAGCGGATTGCATTACTTTTCTTTAAACACGGCGCTAAACAATATATAAGATACATATCTAAAGTAATGTACTACCTTTTTATGATCTGCCCAGTTACGGAGCAAGCCTCGACATTTATTACTCTTATATATAAAAGAAAACCTATTAAGGTGATGACATAAAAAATATTATTTTTTGTATATACATTAGGCTGTTTTACCCAACCGTTCATTTTGTCCCAGGAGGGACGTACACAATAAATATGTTACTTCTTTAACATAAATATTAAGGACTGTTATTTTTCCTTTTGTTATCCCGTTGATTATAAGGATACAAGAGATCCGAGGGGAATGTTGTCCCCTGAAAATAGATAAATTTTTTTGAACGCAACATTAAACAATGTTTGATACAATTTAATGCAGAGATAAATATATATATATATATATATATATACATACGGAGAGAGAGAGAGAGAGAGTAAACATTAGGGATTTGAATTTTAATATTTCTTCCAATCTTGGATTAAGATGTGTTGCTATCCCATAAAAATTTAGGAACAGGTTATTTAGCGTTTATTTCATATATTTTTTCACACAAATATATGATTATATCATACTTTACATAATTCGAACATCATGTTTTGCATTTTTTTTTTAATTTTTTTTTTCTATACCGAAAACCCAAGGAATTGAAAAGTTATTCCGGATCTAAGAAAGATCATGCAGCGAAATGTCCAAATGTCCGTTTTGTTGATTGAACTTCATGTTAAATATTAAAATGCATAAATTCAAACAATTTTTTATTTATTTTTTTTCATTTTTAGTATTGCCCAAATGAAATAGTTGTCGGTATCGTCCACTTCTTTTATCCCCCGAAAAAATCAGTAAAAGTTAATCGGGAATAGTTCATTTCGTGTCTCATAAACGATCGTACTATGATGTTTGTCAATATTCATTTTGGATTTCATGAATGAATGTTGGCGTGCCTTACGTTATGCGCCGGGACGCTGCTGCTAAATGCCCGGGAATTTTTATTTGAAGTACAAATAATTTAAAAACGTTTCACGTAGTTTCAATGGAAATCTATTTTTTTCTTATACCGAGATATTTATGCACCAGTTCATAAAGAAATATTATCTTGCTTCATAGGCTTGATACTATGATAGTTAATGAATATTTTTCACGAACATCTTTATATATCCATGACCATCTGGTTTAATGATGCAGTCAACAATTATAGTATTGCACTACATATTATAGTAATTTAATACAGTTCAAGAGGGAAATTAACATTTATGTTTAGATAAAAATTGTTTTAAAAAAAGGAAGATAACTTTTATACAGAAATAATTGAAAATCTTCAGAGTAACTTTTTTTAAGAATTAAATAAATCTGGGTTTTTGTTTTGCAAAATTTGCATTTTTCTGCAGAACTAAACTCAAAACATATATGATTTTTCAATATGAAGCTGTGAACAATTCAATAACAGATTCATGTCTATCTAGTTTTGTTACAGAATTTATTGATTTATTTCAGTTGATACATAGACCTAATGTGCACTTTGAAAAGTGGATTATGTAAAATTGAAATACATCACAAAGACAAATATTGTTAAATAAATGAAATAAAAATAGCACAGCAGCTGAAAAGTTAAAAGAAAAAAATGAGTAAAATTATGGAAAGAATAATACATAAATAAATTTCTTGGTTGATTCATTGAATGATAAGCAGGTCCTTTTTTCAATTTAAAGCATAGTGATGGTTGCTTCATAGAGGAGAGTGAAAAAAAAGATTTTCTTCTTTCTGAAGCCTCTACTGTTATTTGGTTAATTTGGAAATTTGAGATTGTGGGAAAAAATTCTGGTTCAATTACCCATAAAAATCACCGGGGTTGATTTTGTTATTCACCTTTTGAAATCCGATATGGGGTCAATCCTAAGGATAATCTTTGATTTCACCTTTGGGAAGTTGCATGATTTGGCGGGGGTGGCTTTTCGGGACGATCGAACGTTTCGGCTCGAGGCTGTCAAAACATTTCGGAGCAATATGTTCAAAAGAAAAAAAAATCAAAGAATTATTCTTTCAACAGTAATACATACGAAATTCATCAAAAATAACGTACAAAACGATTAAAATTAAAATGAAAGGTTTCCCGTATGAACCGCCATATTGGATCCCGTTTTCTTATAACGCTCCTCTTTCTTTGCTCTGTGCGGGTTTTGTTTAAATATAAAAATGTAACAAAAATGATTTTATATTTTCCACGGTGAAAGAATTGAACTTTTGCCAGTCATCCGACGGAGCTAAAAGGATGAAAGCGTTCTCGTTTAGAATTCCCGATTTAGGATAAATTTCAGAAAACATTCTAGTAACCATGAATGTTCCCACACGCATGTGACAATGGATTATCGTAAGAAAAAAATGAGACGCCATGTTTTTCATTCATAAATAAAATATTAATGAATGCGTGCTTACCAGAAGCCGGATATGGAACTCCTCTTAAAACCGCAAATCTAAAAATGACTTATTCGATTAAATTTAAACAAATAAACGCGACTTTCATACAAAAGACCGGGATTAAACATTCTTGCACACAAAAGAATCACATCCCACTTCTTGAGATGGCCAAAGTGGTTATGGAATCGGCTCATAATTTGAAAGTTTATCAATTAAGTACCTGAATTATCCTGCAGAGCGGAGCACCGTCGAAGCTCGCCATATTTTTTTTCGTCTGCTGCGTTTGAATGAAATTTTGCCTGTACTGACCCTAAAGGTGCATATTCATAAAAAATATTTTTTTCATCTTTTTTTTAAAATTCGCTTAAGAGATTACAACGGTGGTGTATATTTTTTTTAACAGGCTAATTTTTTAAAAGATGATGGCTCCGATGTTGCGGATCGTCAAAACGCTGCCGAAGATATTTAAGAGGAATATTGGTTTAACGGTTCCCGCCCTGCAATCCGATGTAATTCAGCAGCTTTTTGTTGAAAAACTGAGAGAATACAGAAAACTAAGCGAGTAAGTTATTGATAAATGATAACCTAGTAAAAAACCCCGCCGCTACTAAGTTGTTTCCCTTGGAAAACAACTTGTAGCTTGGAAAACTTGGAAAAAGGAAAAACTTGTTGGAAAGCTAGGTCCTCATTTTTTGGTAGAAACTGCTACAAATGCTTTTTCTTTTTCTCCCTAGTCGAGCACTTTGAGCCAAGGATTTCAATGTCTATAACAAATAAATTCATATAAAGAAAGGTAATCGAATGTGTTTTAGGAGAAACGGAGTCGGTTCCTTATACGTGTGGTTTGTCGATGACCGAACTAAAAATATAGCTTATACTTCAGCAAGCGACGTTGCAAGAATAATATAGCTATTGTATGTATTATATAGGATAATGAATTACTTAGAATTCTTTCTTCGTTTCAGGGGTGGGAAACTTGTTGATGTTTCTCCAGAATTGGAAAAAGAAATGAAATCTGAAATGCATCGTATTGAAACAGCATTCAATAGCAAGGGAGTAAACATGTCCGAATTTCCAAAGCTTTCACCCAGCCAGCCAAAATATGACCCAATTGATATTAAACAAGATTGAAACGTTAGAAAAAACAATATATTAATATTCACATGTAGATAATTAAAAAAAAATAGTCTTTTAATTTTAATATAACTAAACCAAGTAATTATATTCACCAAATTGAAAATTTTCAATACTTTTCATTGTTATGCAATGAACATTTTTACAAATACACTGTGAGCGTTAAGAGAGCATGCAATATTACAGCATTGGAAAAGGCTTGTTTTTATTTAATACATAAAGAAAATTGATAATGCAAATTGTGATGTTTAAAATCCATCCATGTCCTTTTTCCCTTCTTGCTCAGTTTTAACATTAGATTATGACAAGATTTAAAATAAAATTTTTTTTTTTACTTCATCATTTGTCTGTGTATTTTGCTCATCTAACTGTAAATATTTGCCTTCATTTTCTTCTAAAATAATTATCAAATAATAGTAATGAATATGTGTGAGATATTGTCACAATTGCTAATTAATAATATTCAATGCTACATATAAATAAAAGAAATATTAGTGAAATGCTTCCAATTAAAATCACCATGTGTCAATTAATGTGACTCACTATATAGATGCAGGACAATTTTGAGGCTTATAATCACAAAATGTTTCATCTTCCACTCTAACCTGAGAAAAATTATAGTTTTTAATATTACCACGCCTGAGTACATTATTACTATTAAATTGCTCAAAAGAAACATTTTTAACTTTTTTCTTTTTTTCTTACTGATAATTGCGAGACAACTGTAGAGTATAATTTTTTTAATGATAAAAAAATGGGTTTTGAGGATTTCTGTATATATGAACAGTTGGTTGTTTTTCTTACAGTAGTAACTTATCATATATAAGTGCCGGGCCGATTTTCTCCTACAGCATTTTCAAATGATTCAAATATATCGATTGAAAATTATTTAAACATCAAAATACACCAAATTATGTACATGTAATTCTCATTTTTTTTTAAATCTATGTTTATAACATACATATAAGCTTAGTATATAGTGTTTATATGTATATATTTCTCAGCAGTTTTAAAAACGAAATTCATATAACAAATAAAATGATAATTATAAACTGAAAACAGATTAAAATGATAATTTATAAAATTAATATGAATCAGAGTTGCAGCTTTTGTGAACAATGAAACACTAAATCAAAATAGTACGATCTAAAAAGTTTAAAACCAAATATGAAATGTTATTTTTGAAAATAAATTTATCAATTATTTGAAGCTGGGATTCATCTTGAGCATCCACTTCACCGATTCCGAAAGAAGCGGCATTGAAAACTGGCGGCCGATTTCCTGTAAAATTTTCAAGTGACTGCACAAGCTTTTGGGTGCGATTAAGGTCTTGAAATGACCTGCACATTCGCAATACTCTTTCAGATTGTCGGCCTTTATCTGGTAACGAGAAACAAGAGACAAAAATAAAAGTAGTAACATAAAAAAGAATTATGAAGGCAATGATCCCTCCTTACAGATTTATTTCTCTCGTTTTCACCCTCTAATTATCCCTCTCAGATCGGAAACTGATCTTATTTTCATTTTTTCCTTCCGCGCACTTAATTACACAATTCAATTATACCATAATTCTTGTTTAAATTATTATCCCGAGATTCTCCTTCCCAGTCTGTAATATAGATAACTTGTAATAATTTAAGATCGAAGAATTTTACATTATCCAGAGGTTATTAATCGAGAATTACGGCTAAAGAATTTGCTTTGAAATCGAGTTCCCTATTTTAGTCCTTTTGGAAAAAAGTTTATCCGTGATGGTTTTATTCACTCGAATATTTATTAAGTGGATGGTTGTTGCAAATACTCCTTGAAATATCTCAAACCTCTAAATTTTATTTTATTTATTCCATATCGCGGGAAGCGATTAAATGAATCCCAAATTAACAGTTACATTAAAATAGCGACTGTAAAACGAACTTATTGCTTACCTCCATGCATTTTTTGCATTGTAAATCCTGCAGCGTATAAGCCATTGCTTTTCTCTGAATTGTGTCCAACAATAAATATTCTATTTCTGTATTATCGTAATTCGAATGACAAACTGGACACTGCCAATAAGATCTGAAATTAATCGTAATTGTATTTTACCTCTCATAGATTATTTTTTTTGACAAGCATTCTAAAGGAAAGTCAAAAAAAGGAATGAATAAAAACTCATAAATTAAGATCGTCATACGTTCATATTGGATAACTAAATGAACATATTGGTGAAAATTAACTAATGTTAAGTTAATAACCTTAAATGTAACAGAGAAATAAATTTTTTTTCTCAATTTGTGAGTAATTAATGTGGGTCTTTATGAAAACAACTTTTAAAATTCTATATTCATGTTATCGAATAATTAATATGAAATTATATTTACTTTTCATCAATTTCTATTCTATGTTCGTCCTTGCATAAATCTATGTCTCTACAATGATTGCAGACTTTACATATAATTTCGGGTAGAATTATGGTTGCGCAGGGATCCGTCCAAGTCGCAATATCGCTAAACTCTCCAACATTTATTAACTTCAGCATATTTCTTTTAAGTCTGGCAACTTCGTCCGTAATTGCATCGTCAAGAGACAGAACTTTGCAAACTCCTTTTACAAACTCAAGAGCCGGATTGATAGGTTTTTTTTCCTTATCTCGAACGGAGGCATTCTCCTGTACCAATGGTAGCTTACGCTGAATTTTTTCCGTTATCCTAAAATATATTTACCAAAAATACATGACGTGAAACAAAACGCATTATTTGTTTTTCAGTTGGGTAATTTATGCGTGAACAAATTTAACTCACGAATTACAACCTAACGAATATGTTAAAAAACCTATATATAGGGTTTAATCCTATAGGAACGACCTTAAAACTTACATGAACAATTTCTGCGACAATTCACCCTGAATTAATTCCTTCGCGAATTCTTTTACATTCTCGTGCAAGCCAATCCCTAACGGAGTGGCAGGCACCTGACTTTGACTTTCATACGTGCGACGTTTATCTGGAGTTTTTGGACCGTGTGACTGCTTAATCTTAGGCCATATCGTGTTTATATAACCGGCTACGATCGAAATGAAATTATTTTGAACGACGGCTGCTGATGGAAGATATCGCGCCAAATTCCAGTTCATAACAATTGGTTCCTATAAATTAACAAACTTTCAAAAAGACCGGAGAACCAATAACAATTAAACAAATGAACACGTTTTCCTTAAAGAGAAATTTCTTCCGTAAGTTTTATAATCTTTATTTATTTAGATATCTAAAAGCTTCAGAACTGAATGAATAACGAAAAATTAATCAAGTATTTAATCAAAAGTTCATACAAAGAAAAAAAATTTAAAAAATTACTTGAGTTTCTTCTTCCGAGTTTTGCTCCTCTGACATCCCATTTGGAAGACTTTCGTCCGTAAAATTCTCTGTGATTCCTTCGGGAACTTTCCCTCTTATACCCGCGTAATTACCCTTGAAAGAGAGACGTCTGACATGATTTGTGAAATAAAAAAATTAAACAAATATGAAGAAGTGAAATAATAAACGTAGTAACTATGCTCCATTATATAGTAAAAAATTTTCTATTCCTTTTATTCATACAAATCATAATTTAACGTTAAGCCTCGTAAATTGCAAGGGTGTTAAATTGCAAAGGGTGGATTTCACCACGAATCTACGGCCAATGTTTTTATAAACGTTCGAGATTTTACACTTAATGGTTATAATAATGATTTTTTTGAAACTACTTACAACATCCAACCACATTAAATAATCCCAACAACGATTAAAAGTTATTTGAATGCTATGGAATAACTCTTTGTTTCGTATACTGGCGACGACAAAATCTATGTAACCGAGCGCATCTGCCACGGAATGCTTCTTTGTACAAATTATTATTTTGTTAAAGTTAGCAAAAACTACAACGGCACCAAGTCTTTTGAATTCAGCTATTAAAAGAAAAAATAACTTCTTCATTAAGTTAAGTAACGTTCTTCTTAATGCAGGGTCATAGAGAAGTGCATTCGTTGATCTTAACCATCTGGAATGATAAAATTTAATATAAATGTAACAATTTATATAAAATAAAATTTATATTTATTTGTTGCAATAATAAATAAAAAATGAATTAATAGGACAAAGGAATAATTTTTTTTTCTTAATAAGGACTACAAAAACTGATTGCGACTGCAGCGACTACGTTGAAGTAAAAAAAAAAAATTGTAAATTTATTTAATTTTAAACTGTTTTTATTAATAAATAAAAACCAATCCCGAAAATTTTTCGTTTAAGAGGTTAGAATCGGTTCGCTTTTTCAACTTCTGGAATTTACAATTTTCTATAAAGAATATAAAAATTAACTATTATTATGCAATAATTTATGAGTAATTAATAATATGGAAATAATCAATACTTAAAAGAAAATAAAAAAAATATTATTTTCAAAAACGATTAGGATTATTTTAGTTTTGGAAAAATATTTAAAAATTGAAAACTACCTGTAAAAGTGAACTACTTGATAATCAGCGTATACATTTCTCCCTATTGAAACATCTCGAAGCCATGAATTAACCATTGCTCTAATGACTTTAAAAGCGGCGCTACAGAGGGCTGTCTCGTCGTAACTCGTTAAAAGGGAACCTTGCCCTGCTATCATTTCATCTACCGATACCTGAGGAGCTACATCAAAAGCGACGCTTGAGCTTGTACCTATTAATTAAAAAATAAAAAGGTTTAATGCGAGATAGTGAAAAACTAGGCTCGAACCGTGAAATCAAAATTAAATCAATTTCTTGAATCAATTATTAATTTAAATAATTTTTACACCTTCAACTTCATTTACTCGATGAGATTGCATCAAAGTATTGACGGCTAGGGAATCAATATCCAATTCAACTACAACTGTTGAATAACACCCGGGTTTATTAATTGTAGGAGTTGATGATTCGTCAAAATCGGTTAACAATCGTCCATCGTCACACTCCCTTCCTCCTAAGTCAGGTAACTCCGTTTGAGAACACCAAAGTATAAAATTATTTTTCAATAAATATCGACCATAGAAGAGATCCGCTCCGAAAAGAGTGGCATCTGCAGGTAAATTACCTGTAACATGATATTTAAAATATATGGCTTAATCGACACTGTAAATATTATATTAAAAAAAAAACGATAATTTCTAAACAAATATCTCAAGAGTTTAAAATTAACAGCCATTTTCTTATTAAAAAAAATTCTTTACTCACCAACTGGTATTCGAAAATATCGACATTGTTCAAGAATTGCGGTGAACGTAGTTTCTGAATTAAGATAACGTTCAAGCATATATTTAGACACAATCTTTTGCCACTGCATGTCCGCAAATAAATTTTCCGGGTCCTTACTATGAATCGTGACTATAGGAAAATCTCCCAAAATTGGCATTTGTGAAATCATTGTTTGGGTATCTGTGTGGAGAATATCGCATAATATTCAGCTTAGGTAAAAAAAACATGCCAATAAGGAAATTAATATAATCTCATACGAAAATTAACCTGTAAAGGACTGCAACAGTAGGACAGTTGGTCCTTTTTTCTCATCCTTATAGGTTTGTAAAACTTTCTGCACTGATCGGAAAGCCTGTTTTTTTTCAGTTACCATTTGAACTTCAAAATGCAAGTCTGACGGGGGCATTTCCGATTCATTTGCTCCTTGAGAAATTCTGCAACATTAATAAAATATGAATATTTAAAAGATCCATAGACAAGTAAAAATTAAGTGATAATAAACAAGTAGTAAATTGCACAAAAAAATTAATGTAACATTTTAAACTTTATTGGGTTATAGCAAATATTATAAAAAACTTTTATTTAAAAATTTTGAGATTTCTTACTTGGAATTTCGTTTACTTATAAAGGTCGTGCTCAAATTAGGCATTTGATTTGTCTTTACCGTATCCTGAATAAATATAATAGCCTTTTTTAAAGGTGTCAGAAAAATCCCGTAAAAAGCTTTCTCCGAATTTGAAGAACGATGGTGATAGAGAAATATTGTCTTTAATGGTAAAGAACCATCCGGAAGCTGTAAGAAGATATAAGAATAATTAGGTACCAAATATTTAAGAATATTTTTCTTAACAAACCTAAATGTTTTGTAATCATTGGCTTTGACAGTGATTTCAAATAAAAAATACATAGACAAGTAAAGTTTTTGCATATTATTTATCAGCATTTAATATTTATATAATTTTATGGTTCAATCTCCTTTATAATTTTAAAAGTTTAAACGATTTTTATGAGTTGTGTAATGTATTTTTCTGTTTGAAAATTTTCCAATTTTTTATTAGTTATCGAAAAGTTATTGAACCAAACAATATTTTACAGTATTTAAAAATATTTCTTTATTTAACGACATATTAACAGAAAAAATATATCAAATACTTTTTGAATATATCTTTGATCCTTAAATACTGCTGCATTTAATTGATCCAAATTAAACAAATCTGTATCCTTAAATCCGTCTTTAATCAGCTTTTGGGCTACAGTTCTATCGACAAAACAAGTATGTTCCAATAGCAGTAATACTCGGAATTCCAGAGGCACCTGAGTTTCATATATTCCTTCAATTTCAGGAGTTGATAAATCGGCCATCAGTTCCCTAATTTATAATTGTAAAAATTATTGACGAAATTACTATGATTAATCATACGTCAATATAATAGAACAGCATAATAAGAATTTTTTATCAATATTCTTATTAAATTAGAAAGACTTAAAACTTTTGCGAAAAGAATGTTAAATTTTTTCTAATAGACAAATTTAATTAAACTTAATTTTTTTTATAAAAGTTCCACTTTAATTTCAATTTTTGTTTCATACATACCAAGAAAATTTAATTTTTAATATTTTTTTCATACTTACTGTCCATGTTCTCGGTAAAGGGACTCTGGAACTGAATACTCGTATAAATTAAATACGGGACGAGATCTTGGTAACAAGCGATTTACTTTTTTCCAAAGTTTATTTGTATCGCTTTCGCTTTTCGGAACCCTTTGATTAACATAAAATATTCTAGGAACATTTAATTTGATTACGTGAAGCTCTCTATCAACCAAAGCCCAAACTTTAAATAAACCTGGCTCATTTGTTTCTGCGAACTAAAACGAAAATGTACACAATATATTCTTTCTTGAACGCAAATTGAGTATAAGTCAGGACAATAAATGAGTGTTAAAATTTCGAATAAATTGCATATTCACCTGAATAACCTGCCAATTTGATTCCAGAATGACTCTCTGCGTTTTTCTGATGAAACTTCCAACCGTTGCCGATGAACGGATAACATGAAATGGTAAGCCTTTACTGGATCGGCCTCTTTTGTTATTATCCTCAGTTCGACATTTTCGTTGTTGTCGTTGTAATTCCCATTTTTTTTTATGATACTTGACCCATTCAAGTTGTTCTTCCTAAGTAAGAAAAACGAACAGAAATGTAAGTTCGAATCAAAGTTAAAATAATAAAATAATACTAAATAAATATTTAATATAATTAAATAAATAAAATAATATCAATATCTTTTAGTCATATTTATTATGACCAAAGCTATTCATGTTTTACTTTAAATCAAATAATAAAAATTATAATTACGTTACAATACATGGTTTTCCAATACTGTGTTACCTACACTAGTTTTGCCCAGAGGAGGTGGTGGGCCCAAAACTACTCTCCAATTCTGCTGCAATTCTTCATCGTCAAACAGTGTTGACGAATCTCGTTTTCTCTTGTTGCATACAGGTCTATTTATTATTGGCCGAGTTGATTTCAAATTATCGTCTACAAAATCTTCAATATCAATAGTATCATTATTCAAATTCTGAAAAAGAAATTTTTAAAACTATACTCTGAATTTTTAAAGTAATACATCATATTATATTTCAATATACTGATTAAAAATATTATTGACTCTAGTGAATCATATGATTATATTTTGCACTTTTCCACAATTATTAATATTCCGGAATTGTTTCATATATGAATATTGAAAGTTTCTTTTTCATGAAATTAATCAATATAAGCCCTAAAATAAATTTTGAAAATTTTCCCCACCTTGTTAGCTACTTCTTTAGGTATGGTTGTAAAAAATTCGTTCATTTTTCTTTGTTTCATAACATCGTTCTTTTCTAAAATTTTTTTGTGCAGCCAATCCGGGTGCCTTACTCTTGGAACTGGATTATTTATCTGAAAGGCACAAAACCATGGTTTCCTTAAATCAAATTTTATATTAAAAATTTGCACTTAGAAATCAAAATGATTTAAAGAAATAAATGAATAATTACGAAAAATTAATATAACGATTATTCAATAAATGATCTTACTCCCTGCAAGGCAGCCGGTATTGTGATAATCTTCTGAATTGCACCGTTCAGTCTTTCAATATAGTAATTCCAATCCAAAACTTGTCTTATATCAACGTCAGTAATAGAATTATCTTTCAACCATTTTCTTAAATAATAGCGTTTAATACTTGGCTCCGATTGAAAAATTGCCAGAGGAATAGCTCTAAAAAAGAAAAATTATATTTAGTGAATTTGATTAACATGTAATCAAAATTCATTAATAGAATAAAAAATAATTTTCAACATATAAAATATATTATCGGTGAATATCTTTCAATAATATATTAAGTCAATTGTGGACTATTTTTTAATCCCTTAAAATTTCGAAATCTGAAATTTAAAATAGCCAGAAGGTACGCGATAAAAATTCATTTAATAAATCTTGATACGTAACTTTATTACTTCAAAGGCATCGATTTCAATTTTACAAACCTTTCAGTAACAGGTGAACCTTCAGGTTTTCTAGATATAATATATCGACAGGCTAAACCCTTATCTTTTATCATCTGATCCCCCAAGAACTCAGCCAGTCTTTTAGCTGTTGAAATCGAAGTTGATTTTTGACTGCCGTAATCTTCTAGTTTTTTCGACATGGAGCGGTTTTCGGAAATTAATTCAAAGAGCTCGGAGTCTGGTAAATTATAAGCCTGAAATTAATTTAGTTAGACATCTGACAACGATTTTTTATAATGTCTTGGGATAATACACTATTTCGAAGGTTTATAAAAAGATTAGATCTTCGTAATTTATAATAATAGTATTAGACACTTCCAAAAACTTTCAAATATTATTTTTCTTTTAAATTTCAGTATCTCTAAAATAATTTAAGGGAAAGTTAAAAGAAATCCTTCCAATAACATTATAAATATTAATTAAATTTGTTCGACTATATTTTTACAAATAAGATGCCCTATTACAATTGGCGACATATCGTTTTTGGCTTGGAATAAATTAAATTTTCAATGACAAGAAAAAAATTAATACTTACTTTACTATACAAAACATCTAACCAATAATCAGCCACTTTTGCAACTGCTTCATAACATTTCTCAAGAGTATCTCCCTTTAAAAATGCTTCGAACACCGATGATTGAAAGATCTTAATAAGCTGCAATTCTCCTCGTCTTTTTACTTCAAAGCTGTTGCGAATACAAAAAATACATACCAGTATTATAAAATACACAAAATCATAATAAAATAGTTGCAACATCCACAAGTATTCAAATATTTGTAACGAACCCTTTTAGTTCAGCTAAAGACTTGTCAAAGTTAAAAACAGCATATCTCTTTTTTAATTTTTTCCCCTCTTCTTTTGATGCTGGCAAAACCATTGCTAGATAGGGTCCGTCCACTTCAAAAAATATAGAATTTTCACTTCGCTGAACATATTTCAATGTTTCGGGATCCACAAGATCGTAGTAAGCTTCGTTTGTAAAATGATCCTGTAAAAAAAAATTTAATAAAATTTAATTTCTACTCAGCAGTGTGATATTAAATATATAAAAGTTCTTTATAAAATTCTTTACATTTTATTTTAAGATTTTAAAAGGCGCGGTCAAACATGAATTTTTTAGCTAAAAAATTGAAAAATTAAAAAAAAATTATTTAAACGATTCCTACCTGAACCATACAATTTAAAACTGCATTTGGATATGATATTGTTATTTTTTTTTTTTTTTCGATGGATGTAATTATTTCAAAATTCTGGGGGAATGAACTTGGTAAAACACACCAAATGCCATCTGTATCAAGTTCCAAGGGCCTTCCGACCTGCTCTATAATTTCTCTTGCTTTTGTAATAATCGCTGCTCCTGTATAACAAACTATCCCGGCCATTTCCATACTATGCCAACGGGCCCTACATAATTCATATGTAATTAATGAATAAGAATGAACTTATTCAATAAAAAAAACCATTTTAGACGTATAAAAAGTGTTTATACATTTCTCAAAAGGAAAAAATTAATTAAAATGTGGTGCATGGTAAAATTTGATGTTTGCTTAAATTCAAGTTATTAGAAAGAATTGCAAATTTGTTTTAAATATTGTTTACCATATTTTAGCTATTCTTCATTGCTTTGCGATAGACAAGAAAGTTTAGAATTTTGAAAATTTACAAATTATTATATTAATATTGTGGAATTTAACACCTATTTTGCCAATGAATAACATTTATCCTCCTTAAAAAACTTCTAAGTTATTTTACTTAAACAGTAAAAATTTTAACAAAATACTACCCTCTTCTCATGACATATCCATAAAAAGAATTGAGAATACATTTATGAGCAAGTTGTAGAGAATCGTATAGAATTTCTCTGTTTTTTGCAGATTTAATTTCCCTTGGATCACCCTTTGCTATAGCTTCATTAACTTCCTTTTTTGCCGCTTTGCACAAACCCTTGTATTCATATCTTCTATCTCTAAATGCCCTAACAGTATCAACATAAAAAGAGTTTTCTTTCTGGCAAATGGTAGTTTCTATTTCCTCCATTCTAGTTACGTGTAATTTTTTATATGCCTTGCGACAATATTCTATTAATCTTTTCTTTTCAAAAGTAGCCTGTTCTTCTTTGGATAATTGATGAAATGCTCTTGGAGGACCATCGGGAAATCCAGGAGGAAATTTTTCCGTTTCCAGTTGCTGCTGAATTCTTTGAAATTCATTCCGAGATGCAGGCACTAAAATAAATTAAATATAATAAGGATTCAAAATTATTAAAACATAACTTCCAGAATTCACCAATACCAATGACATACTGAATTCTCCTCGCCACAACCACGTCATTTTTCTTTGGCATATTGCTCCTGGCCGATTAAAATCACAAGCTGCACATATTTCCTCATTTACGATTGCATATGGCTGAAGCCTATTGGTCAATATAATGTTCGGATACATGGCTCCCACATCTAAATGATAAATAACTGGATTTTCCATGCATAGAGGATGATCCCTGAGATTTTTTAATTTCTCTTTAATCTGATTTACAACATCCTCGAAATTGGTTACCGATGAAAGCGGAACTTTTTCTTCTTTTTCCAAAGCATGAACTATCACTCTTTCTGTTCCTTCGATTAATTTATCAAATGCTTCTGGGACCTAAAATATTTCAGAACTGAAATTAAATAAAAATCACGAAATATCCAAAACTGAAATTAATGACTCTGATATTTGAATAACGTTATTTTTTCTTAAGTTAAAATTAACAGACTTACAAAGTAATCAGACTTACTAATCGAAATCTGCACGGTATGTCAGCTCTGAAAACACCAGATTCCAAAGCTTCGACATGACCTCCTACATAAGTCTCAGAATCAAGTACATGACCATCCGAAGTCATTTTATTCAGTTCTGTTTCTTGTTTATTCGGAAAAATTATATTTGCATGAAACGCCTCCACCATTAAAAGTGCCTCACAAAGAGTTCCAGAACCTTTTCTTAAAACTTCATCCGGTTCCATTGGAATGATTGTAGACAAAGCAAAAATAAACGGATGAACATATTTCATGTATAAATAATAAGTTGCTACTGCATCGGATACTGAATAATTGGCTAACACCTAATAAAACGAAAATAAACGAAAAGAAAACAAATCACTGCTCACAATGATCACACTTCGTATTTATACATTAAATTTAAATGTTCAATCAATTCCTCCTTAGTTGTTTAAAATATAATAAAAGTTAGAAATATTTTTTGAGATTAAATTGCTATTTAAATAATTAAAACAATGCCATAAAAAATAATTGTGAATTTAATAAAATAGTATCTTGAATAAGGACACCATGAATACACAGTAATAATAGGAACATGAGAAAGTCTTAATCATATTTATTTTCGCTGATTAGCAACTCCTTCTTACCTGAGGTTCCTCCGCAGCTAAACGGCACATTTCTTCTGGATCAAGTTCAACAGGATCATAACGAAGCTTTGCTTTTGCCACTGCTTTTAAATTATGGGAACCAACAGGCAAATAAGAATCTCTCTTAACCCAACTGGAAAATTGAATTTTACAAAAAAAGAGTAATCGTAAATAAAATTCAAGAACTTTTCTGAAAATTTTAGAATAAGTAAAATATGAAAAAAAAATACGACCGTAAATAACTTATGAATAGCATCAGTTTTACAGTTCCTTAATAAAAGTAATCAATTTATAAAAATAATGAAGGAAGTACATAAAAAAATTCTGTAACTAACCAAAGACAATCCATATGAATTACAGGCCTGCAAGAGTACACTCCATCTTTTGATTTAGAAAATCCAATTTCTCCTTTCATTGTCAAGGCATGAAAAGAAGCTCTGTCCTCTACAAAAGGCCAATCAAAAAAATCACCATTATAAGTTACAATAACGTGAGGCTTTACATCCAAAATATGATCGAAAAACCTCCTCAACAGAGCTTTTTCATTCGGTTCATTATAAACAGTAAAATTTCCTTCAAATTCTGGAGAAGGAGTGTATTCAAAATCGTCAACATCTTGAGACATAATTTCTCTATTATTTATCAAATAACTGTAAAAATCAATAAATAATTTTTCATCATAAATAAACTGATTGATGATGTGCGGCTCTATTTGATGTGAAAAACTTTTAGTACCCTTGTCCGTCGATCATATAGGATACCATAATAATTTGGTCTGATTCTGAATCAGGAAATTTCAAAGGTTGTTTGGTACATTCAATATCAAAAGCCAAGACAATGACGTCTGGGGTTTCAATGAGATCCGGTCGCCTAATGATAAGTGGCGGAAGATTTGGCCCCCTCGATTTAACTGTGTACCAACATCCAGCAAAAATTTTGCTATCAATTGAAACTCTTATGTGGTAAGGAACATCATATTCCCTTAAAAAAAAAATAAAATTTAATTCACTATACTCATTTAAGTGTGCAATAAATTCTTTTACTTAAATAAAAAAATGTTTAATGCTGTTATTCTTTTGAATAGTTATTTAATATCATTTCCATAAATAATGCTAGACAAAAAATATCATTGATACTAATCTATTCAATAAAAAAATGCTTTTGATTTACCTTATATCAATAATATTATCAAACTGATCTAAAATTTTTTTACTGTGAGAATCCCTGTCTTCATTGTTCAGAAATTCATTATTTAGCATCTCAGAATATACAGTATTTGTCTTGGATCTTTCCTTGGATTTTCTAACTGCAGCAAGTATATCACGCCTTACTTTTAATAAATCATTAATATTGAAAAAACTGAGTTTTAAAAACCTTTGTTTCAGGCCAATTAGATGGTTAGGCTGAAATAATAAATTAGATAATGCAATTTTTTTATCAGTTTTCATAAAGTTAAATATTTGTCTTATAAACCACTAATTTTAAATGATACTATACAAATTTAATTTTTAATGGCACAGGAAAAAGTTATTAAATATTTTTAGAAAGAATAAGATTAAAAGATAATTGTAAGTTTAAAAGGTGGAAAAAATAAAACTTTTTTCATATATTCTACTCACAAGATTTAAATCCTCTTTGGTGACAATTTGAACACTATCAATGATACTATTATATTTTTTTATTAAAAACTTAGAAACCTCTTGAATTGCATCTTTCTTTGTCAAAACATAAAAATAAGGTTTAAATGGATAAGAAATTTTAAAACGATTTCCATCTTCTTCAATAAAGTAATAATCAACTGCACTGTGCAATCTCTTATCTTCATCTATAATTTCAGTCTACAAAACAGTATTAATTAATTTAGTAAAATAATTTTACTTTAAACTGAAACTACAAAAACATGAAATTAAGTTTTAAATTAACAATGCAATATTGTGTCTTACTGTATGCATATTTAAAAGAAAACCAATTTGCTCTGAGGAATTATTTCTAACAAAACCAAATTTTGCATCAATTGCATCATTCTCAACGCACTGCCTTAGTCTTCTCTCTGAAGAATCTTCCCTACAAAAGATATGAAAAAAAGTAATTTGTAAATATTCCACATGATTAATTCTAAATTTACAAAGCTAGGCATTGTTAATACACAGCATATAAATTCCATTTATCTAATACAATGGCTAACAGTCTCAAAGCTTAGTGAAAACATTGTAATACAACTGAAATTCAATTATTAATGTCTGGAGTGTAGTATACACTAAAACTCATAATATATTTAAAGCTTACAGAAAATATATTTAAACTTTTGTTAAAACTTTAAAAAAGCGAAGGTTTCTATTATAAATCATATTTCATTATGAGAATTTAAAATAATTTCTTTTTTAAGAATCAAAAACTTACGTGGTGGCATAAAGTTTATCAATTTTTGGTTTTTCATTCATCTCGGGAACCTAAGAGATGAAAATGAAACAAGCGAAATTATCTTTCTTACTCCATGCTGGAAGAATCGGCTAGTTTGCCCGCCAAAACAGGCAGTTTTGCCAATAGGAGACAAAATGTTCTACTATCGTAGAGCCTACGCGGGAATTTGAAATCCTGCAAAATGTAAACATTGTGAACCAAATTTTTTGCATTGATGTAATCAATTGAAAACAACTAGCTCAATTTGTTAACTAAATTTAATAATAATATTATATCATAGTGCATTCAGGATATGCTGATATGCTAATGATTCGGTTGAGCGCCTACAGAGGCTCTGTTATCGCAATGCAATATCATCCAGCGGTCCGAAAATATTTTGACAAAATGGATTTTTACTAAAAAATATATAAATTTTTTCCTTTTTACCAAACAATAGAAAGAGAAAATATCTGTTGTGATCACTACTATACTTTTACATTGTTATATTTTTCAAATTTCTTCTTCAAATTAATGTCCCTTCTGAAAATAATGCTTAAATTTTAGGAAAAATATGATCAAGTAAGAATAATGTTTCTTATCAGATTTTGATGAAAATGATTATTTTAATTATGTTTTTTATAATAATTGTTTATCTTAATCAATTTATTAAGTGCTTTCCCTATGTGGAATTGCATGGGTATGTATTTAATTGAATAAATATTAATATGTAATAGGTATTATTGATCTTTTAATATGAATCGAGATTTTTAGCAAATAAAATTGCCTTGTTAAGAAAATTTAAAATATAAAAATTATTTTGTAACTCAGTAATAATTGTGAATTTGTAATTGCATTTTTTCTTCATATTTATTTGCATTGTTTTCTTGCAAAATCAAAGTGTAATAAGACAATGTTGCTTATTTCTTTCAAAATTCACTTTGCACAATGAAAGTATTTGTTTTCACCAAATAATCTTAAAATATCATTATTTTTAGATTTTTTTTATTTTAATAATGCATTTTATTAGAAATTCATATCCTTCCATTTCTTTTCATTTGAAACATTTAACTTTTTTTTTTAATTCCATCCCACTTACTAAAGGGGAGAAAATTTTATTTAAAATGCAATCATCAATAATATTTAATTAAAAACATTTTCAGAAAATATTTCAAAACTTAAAATGTCCAGGAGGAGAGCCAGTGTCTTCAATGATGTTCAGTATCAGAAGCTAGATCAAGCAGACTCGGGATTCTTAGATGTGCAATTTCAGTCTGACACAACTCAAAAGGTACCATGGAAAGCAATTATGCTAGCTATTCTTCTTTTTTGTGGTGGTTTACTTATGCTGATCATTGGTAGTCTTATGGTTAGTGGTCATATTAATACCAAAGTGAGTATTTTTCAGTTTGAGATTAATATGTAAAAAAAAGGAAAATAATTTCTATACAATTGCACTTATTACATGATTCATGCTTAAACTTTCAATAAATGATGTTCACCATTAACTTAAAATTTTCTTTCAGTACAGTGACAGAATGTGGCCATTAATTATAATTGGGATGATAATGTTTGTACCTGGAGCTTACCATGTCAGAATAGCCTACTATGCTTATAGAGAATATCCTGGATATTCATTTGATGATATTCCAGAATTTGAATAGAAGCTTCAGTTTTGTAAATGATATTAAATATGTTAGTGCAAAAACATTTTTTATTTATTATTAATTATTATTAATATATTCAAATTAACGCTGCTTTAAATATTTTATAGTTAGTTTTACAAAATATATTAATTATTAATCATGAATAACTGATTAATGAATTATTGAATAATGAATGAAATAAAAAATTAAAATTTTTACAATAAACAAAATATCGAAATCTAATAATTTTTAAGAAGTCTGCTACTGAGTAATTAATAAGGTTGGTTAGGTTATTCAAATACATTTCTTTACTTAATTTTAAACAAATTTTGCCTTATATTTTATTTTAAATTTAAGATAATTTAATGGAATCCTACTAATAACCCTTAAAAATTATTGCATTTGAATTTTGTTATTTTATCTTATTTAATTCAATAATGTCATAATTTAATTTCACAGTTGCATTTCATTAAAAGTAATACTATAAGAATTTCTCTAGCTAATTGAAACAGATTTTCAATTTTGGAATATTGGTTATTAATACCTAATAATAATATTTGCCAAAAATGTTTAATTCTTATAAGCAATGAGTAGTGTTATTAAGAGAACGAAATAAAATATATTTTTTAAAAAAATTTTCTGAGATATTTTTGAGAAACAGACTTATCATCATTTTAAATTAATGAGAACATCATTAAAAGTGGAGATAAAAAGAAAAATATACCATGAGATGCCTATATTATGAAAATTGTATATCGCAAACTTTAACAGTTTTAAGAAAATATCAAAATCACTGAATAAAAAGGAATATTCCATAAGTTATTTTTTACTTTAAGAATTTATTTAAAACGAAAAATAAATTTCATATGATGTAAATGATGAATCTTATTTTATCTGAGGAAAATTTAAAAATAAAGAGATCTAAATGATCGACGCTTTTAATGTAATTATTTCTAAAAATATGAACTTATAAGACTCTGTTACTTAATCTTTTGCATATTAGTTGATTGCAAATCTTAATTTAAAATCTAAATCACAATATTGCATTTCATTTGATAACATCTATTTCAGTTCGACTTCTGAAAAAATTAGACGGCATTCCGACATTGCGACGAGTTGAAAACTAAACTTTTTTAATTATAAAATTCGTTCAATTATTAACTTTAATGAGCATATAAGCAATCTACGAAATTTCGCTTTTTTACAGAAAGAATTCTCTAATGGCTACTAATCCTATATTGAAGTATTTGCGGAAGTATTAAAAAAAGGATATAAAATCAAAAGCAAATATTAAAAAATTTCTTGGCTTAGCTTAATATAAAAGACATCAAAAACAAGGTTGTAAAAATTTTATTAAGAAAATTCGAGAGCTGCTAAATCAATAAGTTTTGCTCAATGCAATTAATCTGAAGTTTTGTTGCAGAGTTACTTTAAAAAAATTAAAAATTAAGTGTTTTCTTACAAAAAAAATTGCATAATTATATTAATTGAAACAGTCAAAATGTTTAAGTATTTGTCTTCAGTTAAAATTAACCGAGAATAGTTAAACAATCACTTTTAATTGAAAGAAACTCATTATTTCAATGAAAATATTTCATTATTAAGTTGATTTTGCATTAGGTGATTCAGGGCCAGACAATAGATTCAATCCATTGTATATAATAAGATACCCTTGTATAAATGGCGGGAGAATTTTTCAACCCACAAAACTTTCCAAAAGATGTTATACCTATTATTTCATACATGCAATACGGAGTATCTAAAAGAATTTGCAGAGGTCCACCGCTGTCGCCTTGGCAAGTATCTTTTCCACCTGACATGTCTCCAGCACAAAGCTGATGTTTAATGACACCATCATGCATGATTCTGCCTCCAATATCTGCTTCAAAAGTTATATTGCATTCCTCATAAGCAATTATATCAATGTTTACTTTCATTAGGTAATCGCTTCTTTTTTCTCCGTCTGAAAAGAGTAAAAATCTTTAGAAATCAAAAGTTTAAATTTTTTATTTAAAACAGTGATTCTTACTATAATCTAACTTTCCCCATCCAGTTGCTGTTGCCTTTTTAAATGTTAGTTCATCGGGGATAATATGCAAGCAAGCTGGTCTTGAAAATGCATCCATTTCCACTGAATGTGATAGTCTGAATAGAGCTATGTCATGATATCTGGATGGTGGTTTATACCTAAAAGAAAAATATATTTCTAATCGGAACGTGAAATGAAATTTTGTTCTTAATTATAATTATCAGACAGAGTAATTTGCAGCATAAAGCTATTTAAAGTTGTGGCTTTAATATGGCTACTATATATCTATAAAAATACTTTGTTCTGTATTATTAAATTAGCGGATATTTGAATACTCACTCAGGATGATTAATTCGCTCGATAATAGTAAAATCCTGAACGTGAGATTCATCATCAGTCCGTCCTAAATCGAGATCACCTAATCTGGCAAATAAAGCCGGTCCCCTGAAGATATATAAATTGAATTATTTTAATTAACTAAATTATCTTCTCTCCAAAGGCGTAATATTAAAGCGAAAATTTTACTTATCACGACTCCTCGAGCAATGAGCTGCAGATAAGACAAATTTATCGCTGATGAGACTTCCACCGCACATCCATTCAGCTTCTTCCAAAATTTTTCCGTAACCGATTGCCACCTTAATGACAAAAACCTTCCTTACATATTTATTCAAAAATATAAATGTAATTACTTTTAGGAATTTATCTTCATACCATATGAGGGAACTCCATGGGTCGAGCCTTTTCTCCGCCTACCACAAGTGGAACAGCTTCGATATGGCACAGGGATACATTTTGAACTAGACTTCTGGCTAACAGAGCACCAATTGATTCTTGGGTGTAAACAAACTTTCCATATTCATAACATTCTGAAAAACCATTAAAAAATAAATAAAATTTTTGAATTACTATGACAACTTGCAACGGTGAATTAATAAAAGTCAGTTTACAATGAAAAAAGCGGAGAACTTACTCTTTTTACTAATAGGACAACAAATATTATTTAGACTACAGGATACAGTAAAACTTTCTTTATTGCATTTATCTTTTTCGGCACAATTACCATCACTGTTATTTGAATTTCTGCTTATTACGCCTGGAAGACATAAAATATAAATAAATGCGTACAATTAATGCAGAAGAATTACAATGTTTAATTTTATGATGTGAATGAAACTAGGCCTACCTGCATCGCTTTGACTTATTAATAAATAAATAAACGATGCAAATAAAGCAGTGGGTATCATATTACCGATAATACTGTATTAACTATCGCTCACTTATTAGCAAAAAAATTGATTATTTGGAATTGAAGTGTTTAGACTCTAGAAATTTTTCAATTATAGTAGTAGATAAGCGTGGCTTCAATGAAAATTAATTTTCACTGGTTGTAAGGTGCCCGGGGCAGAGCATTGTTGAATAAAAGTAACTAAATACAACAAGCGATTACATTCACCTCTCTTAATTTTCATCTTATTAATGATCATTGATTTAAAGAAAAACACCTGCACAATTTTAAATCGTAACAATCAAACAATATATATTTAAGGTATATTAAGTTTACTTGACTTACTCTCTAAATTTAAATATTCAAAATAACATAATTTAATTAAAAGTTAAGAATTGACAAGAGAATTTTATCAGTACCTAAAAAAATTACATCGAAATTCAAGTTTTTCAAAATTTTTTTGCATATTTGATGATTTTCATGTTTGCATATTAAACGGTTCTCAGCTCTATTTTTAATGAACTGTTTTTTCATACGAAAGTTACTATCCAATCCAATAATGGAAAATATTGAAATATCGGGAGACAAATCAACATTCATGGCGATTTTAGAACAGTTTTAAAAATATGAGTTATAAATAATAAAATTTAAAGTGAAAAACTTATTTCCATCCATTCTAACATTATGTAGCTGGAAATTAATCTATATTGTATTTGTACTCGTTTTGGTATTAATAATCAGTATTTTGGTTCAAAAAAACATTTATTAAATACTAGATGACCGTGCTCTGAAAAAAAAGGTCATTTGATAAGAAGAATAAAATCATTTGGGCATAAGCCGTATTACTCAGCAACGAAAACATTATTCGACATATCCCTATAAAAGATTAAATATATTTGATTAATATTTGTCCTGTATTTATTTAGCTCTCTTTTATGGAACATCAAATTTATTAAATTACCAATTAAATGAGACGTCTGTCATAAAAAAGGTTTTCCTATAACATATGTGGCTCCAAAATCTCTTCTGTCTTATTTTTTTAACTTTTTTTTGCATCCATATGCTTTTTTCTATCAAGAACTTTTATTTTAAAAATTTTCATTTCTTGATGCAATTATTATTTATGTCTATAGCATAGTTAATAGCTATTTTCATAATTTATAACTAATAATGAAGGAAAAAAAACTTGAACATAGATTCCGTTACGGCCAACAGTAATGCCAACCTACTCATATCCGTTAATGCTCATTTGATAATATTTTTTTCGCGCTGTGGCTCTTTCAAATGTCCGAATTTCATAGTGCTATTTAAGGAAATTATCTTATTCCTGCCTCATTGCAAATAATCTTCTCTTAAAAACTTGTAACTCTGAAATATTAGTTATCGTCGGAAGAAGAAATCTTCCGGATGTACACTTTAAATGATGTAACAAAGCGAATTATTAATGTTAGATGTAGAACGTATTCGAACTGAAAATTTCAAAAAAAACAAAATTGAATGTTATCTGAATATATTATATGTACAATTGCATATGACTTACAGGAAAAGACTGGTAAATCAGGTCAAGCAGGCTCTTGTGGGAAGTGTAAAATTTCGATGACACTTCGCGTATTCAGCAAGGCTCAGAAGAGTTTGGTAATAGCCATTGCAAAATTGTAATGAGCGCAAGTTGGAAACGATTTAATCAGTAGTTAATCATTGTGAAAGAAATATTTAAGCGTAGTCGCCATACATTTCCATATATAAAAATCAGCCTATATTTTAAAAGACAAAAAATGTGCAACGTTTTTACGTGTAAAACCTACATGAAGTTTAATTCATTTTATTTGAATTTTTGATGAGAGTTGATAGAATCACGGACACATCAAATGATCCATTTTTCAGTGTGCAAGGACCATAAAATTTCGGGACGGCGTAAAAGTGGAAAATTTTACTAATTATACTGATGTCATGTACAAGCAATTGTTCAGCGGCAATGAACTCGCTCGTTGATTGGATAATGACCGACGTATTCTGCGCAAGGTAAAATTAAAATACAAAAATGTCCGCCGTTCAGTAAAAAAAAAAAAAAAAAAAGCACACATACATACACAAAAATGATTAATTTATTTTTGAATTATTACTATTACTCACAATCAAATTTTAAAAAATGTATTATTGCTTTGTGAGAACGAAACATTAAGAAGATCAAATGGTGGGTTCAATTCATTTGTTTAGGCAAAAGTTCAATTAATATATAATGTAGAACACAGCTGTCATCATCCCTGTCAGTAGAATTTAACCTTATCTGGTAATAAGGAAATGTAAATTTTTATCTACATTAAATTTAAAACGAATATTTATTGTTTCTTCTTTACAGTAAAATAAAAAAAATGAGAAGTCGTAAACGGTAATTTTGTGTTGACGTTGTAGAAGATACATCAAGACTCCCTCATGATACAGTGCGTAATGGACAGTTTTGGAATCCGGGAAGAAGTAAACGAACGTAAGAAAACTTGGCTGGAGTTAAAGGGAGAAGTTTGCGAGTTGAGACGAAAACTAGCTTGTTTATCGATTCCTGTGCCAACAGCAATAACATTTAGAACATTGGGAGATGGCAGAACTCGAATTTATTTTCTCAGTACTCCAACTAATGGATGGGAAATGACATTGTTATATGTAGACATTCTTGATGGGTAAATTGATCACTTGGCCATAATAAATATAATTTGTTTACTATGAACTTTTTTTTCTAATATTTTTGAAAGTAGGGTTTTAGATTTATGTTGAAAAATAAAAATCAGCTATTGTTTACATATTTATTTTCAAATTTATTCTTTAGAGAGAATCAAGCACATGAAAAATTAAGATGGCGTAGAATAGTAGACACAAATTTCTTTGTGACAGCAACAGGTAGATTATCAAGAGAAGAACAACTTCAGTGTGAGAGGAAGCGATTAGCAACTTGGGGTATTAATTCATATGAACTTCATCCTGAATCAGGAAAACTAGTCTTCCCTGCAGCCTCATCATTATTTCAGTGTACAGATACTGGATTTGGGGTAAAGTAATCCATTATTATTTCACGTCATAAGAAATAAAACTAATAAAATTTATATATTTGAAAAAATTATATTTGCACTTAGTGTTTTGTTTTACTAGGTTTATTATATTAGAGGATTTACTTCAACATATTTAAGAAAATATAAAGTGAAAGATTTTAATTACAGAGTGCTGTTCTTTGTCCAGCTGAACTTCGAACCAACTCTGATGGAGCAAAATTAAATCCTCAAATCTGTCCTTCAAATTCAGATTTAGTAGCTTATATTTGCAACAATGATATATGGGTTACATATACTCCTTCTGGTAGTACACAAAGACTGACTCATGTGCATAAGGGTGAAAGAAGTATTGTAAATGACCCTTTTAGTGCTGGTATACCTTCTTATGTAATGCAAGAAGAATTTAATAGATTTCAAGGATTTTGGTGGCAACCAAGCACTTGTGGTGAGCAAATTTGTTAATTTCATGGTTTCAATTTTAAGTTGTATTTAATATTTAAAATGAAGTTATTCAATGTAAAAGCAATATTTATGCAATAGATGATGAACAAATTTATTTATAATTTATAGCTTACATTATAAAAATAATGTAAATTATTAAATATATATCTCTATCTTAAAATAATTACTCATGATCAATTGATAGTATAAAATATTAATGTATTTGGTAATATGAGTTAAAAATATATCAGCTGAAAACTTAAGTTTGAATAATTCTTTTAAAGTAAAGTGCATTAATGAGGGTAATTGGACGATTGTGAAGCTTGCTTTTCATATTAAAGAATTAAAGTTCATTGACATATGATTAAGTCAAATGCCTGGGCCACCGATTATTGACAGTTTCCGAAATCTTGGCGCCGAGATAAAGAATAAATTGTAAATTTATAGCCTTTACTTTCCTTTTCTTAATTATTAATTTGCTTTTGAAATCTACATTGCAGACCATATATATCGAATAGTTTACGAGGAAGTCGATGAAAGTGACGTAAACATTTTCCGTTTTCCTTCTTCAAGTTCGAACATTGGAGAAGCTGAAGAATTCCGTTTTCCAAGAGCGGGTACTCCAAATGCTAAATGGAACCTAAAAATGGTGCAATTTCGAGTAAACGATTTGCTTCAGATTTGTGATCTGGTTTCTTTAGAGCTGGGAACACCGTTACCTACCTTATTTCCTTGGGCGGAATATTTAGTTAGAGTGGGATGGACACCTAATGCTGAGCAGTAAGTATTTTTAAAAAATTAAAATTTTTTTAAATTGTGATGGAGAAAAAATGTTTTCAATTTTAGGCGTGAAATTTTTCCTTTTTGAAGATGCTTATACTCGATTATAAATGAATGCATAAATCAATTTTAAAAAATTATTTTGAGTAATCACTAAGATTGTTTGGCCGTCAAAAGAAAAACTTACTAATTGGGAGTATATAAACTAAATAAGATCGACAACCTGCAACCTGTTGTATTACTTTAAACAACTCTAATTAATAATCTAAAAATCTAAATATGCAGATTAATCCTATATTATGTATTATATATTAATGAGACACTGATTCAAAGAGGAATATAAGATAAATAATCTAATATATATACATATATATATACATGATATATACATCATATATGTACATATATATATGTATATTACGAAAGTTAACATAATTATTGCAAAAATTATGTAAAATCTCAGTTAAAATTTTTAATTATAAAACTGATGAAAGTTAAATCAAACAACTGATCAACTTATTTCAATTTCATCTACATAGTTATCAATAAATTTTGCCTTTCTAAATGTATATAATCATATAAAAAAGTTTAATTTTTATTTCCTTTGAATAGATTTGATTTTTTAATTCTTCAAAATCCATTAATTTTTTTATTATATTATGAAAGTATAAAATTTAAAAAAAAGTTCTGTCTTATAATTTTTTTAATTATTTCTTTTTAATTTTATCTAAACTGATTCCGAATTGGAGGAAAAAAATCATAAAATTGTCCTGATTAAACAATGTAGATACAAAAATATTAAAATTATTCTTTACGAGTTATGATTTTTTTACATTTTAATAAAATGATCAATATGCTTTAGGCAAAACTTATAGTTTTATCAATAAATCTTCTTTTGTGAAATATATCAAAAATATGTTTGACAAATTTACTCTATTTACTTATAAAGTTTAAGAAAAATTGAATTGGATTTTTTTTTTCAAGTTAAAATATAGATATTTAAATTTTTAATTCCAGTATATGGGTTCAACTGCTCGACAGGCGGCAAAAACGTCTAGAATTGGCACTGCTGGCGGCTGATCAGTTCTTAGACGTGAAAAGAATTTGCTTAGAAGACTGGGCAGCTTGGACTCCGACCGTGCATATTTTATATTCTCAACAATCTGATATTTGGATTAATGTGCATGACATATTGTATTTTTTTCCTTGCGAGAAAAGCTGCTCAGTTTTGAGTTATATTTGGGCTAGTGAAGAAACCGGTTGGAGGCATTTATATTATATTAAATCAGTTTTAAGTCCTCCTCAAAACGGTATTGGTCACGAAGAAAATAGAAGCGGTAAGAATACTTTTAGACTTTTTTACATAAAGAGTAAATCCTTACTATAAATTGAAACTAAGATAAAATTTTTCAGGGCCCTGTATTCAGTCACTTCCTATATGTAAAGTGGCTTTAACATCAGGCGAATGGGAAGTTTTAGGAAAAAATCTTTGGGTAGATGACACAAGGCAGTTAGTTTATTTTTTAGGGCTCAGAGAATCGCCACTCGAAAAACATTTATACATTGTATCATTGCGAAGGCCAGGAGAAATCAGATTGTTAACAAGACCAGGACATTCTTTTAATGTTGATATTAATAAGGTATGGCGTATATATTATACTTTAAATGTTTTATTGTTAAAATCTTAATTGATATTTCTAAAACGAATATCATTTGTTATATGCATATAATTTAAAAATTTTTTTCAAGCATTTATTTTTGACTTACATTACTCCAAATATTTTCAGGAATGTACTGTTATAGTTGCAGTTTATAGCAATATTCAAAAATTACCGTCATGTCAAATATATAGGATAATCCATAAAGATAGTACAATCGATGGTGTTGTACTTGAACCTGTGGGATTCTTACTTGAACCTTCTTCCGCGGGACCCCTGTACAGTCCCGAACTTTACACACATCAGATCTCATCTGGAGAACTTCTTTATGCCATGGTATTTAAACCTCATTCTTTTAGTGTTGGGAAGAAATATCCAACTGTTGTGAATGTCTATGGAGGTCCCGAAGTTCAGTTAGTGTCGAACACATTTAAGGTACCTCTTGATTTTTCCGATCTTGGATATTAAATTTCCTGTTTAATAAATATAGGTAAAAAATTTAAATCTTTCATTTCTAAGGGAATGAAGCAATTAAGAATGCATATGCTTGCTGCTCAAGGTTATTGCGTTGTTGCCATAGATTCAAGAGGTTCTCAACATAGGGGTTTGGCCTTCGAAGGACATCTGAAAGGAAGAATGGTAAATTATATAATTTGAAATGTGAAAGCTGTTTTACTTTAAGACTGTCTTCATTTCAATTGAAATCTAAAATTTTTCATGGGATAAAACATGAAAATATAAAAAGCTTTTAGCACGTTGAATGTTAAGTCTGAATTATCTCATAAATACTGAAACTTAGCCTTAATGATAATACAATTTTTATTATAAAGCATTGCAAGTACGTATATAATAAAATATTTTGTAAATTATGTACATTTATAAATCAAATTAAGTTCCGAAGACAGACATTTTAAAACTGAAATGAATATTCCGTAAATTTGGAAGCGCGTTCAAGACTTATATATTTATGAAATTAAATTTATATCTATCGATTTTTTAAAATCCAATATAGTTCTAACCGTTTATAATTTATTAGTTAGAAATACAATTTAATATTTTTCCAATTTTATTTTCAGGGGACGGTTGAATTATCAGATCAAGTTGAAGTGTTGAAGTGGCTGGCAGATAGTTTAGGATTCATAGACATGGATAGGATAGCAATTCACGGTTGGTCCTATGGCGGATATTTAAGTTTAATGGCTTTAGTTCAATACCCTCATGTATTTAAAATTGCAATAGCGGGTAAGAATTTAATGATAAAAAATAAAATAAATTAATATAACTTGATTTAATACTTTTACAAATTATCTACTCTTTAATAAAGAAAAACATTTAAAGCTTCAGACTACAAAATATTATGGTTAACTATTGATTCGAAGAAATGAACATGCCGATGTGAGATGTACGTTTCCGATGTAGAAATAAATTGTGAATTAAAGAAAATTGATTATCAGAAAATAATACTTATTATATGATCATTATGCACTGTGCTGAAGTTATATTACTTGAAAGGATTTCAACACAAAAAAGACAGTTTAAATTTTATTTACTTTATAAATATTCATTCATGAATATACTATATCTTCTGAATCATATTTAAAAATAAGAACAAAACAGGTTTCTTTTTAATTAAAAGAAAAAAATAAATTCTTTAATTAATCCTTTAAAGGATAAGAATTTTAACATAAAATTCCTATTTAATTAAACATAAATTCAGGATTTTAGTTGAAAATCTATTATTTTTAGGCGCGCCCGTAACATCCTGGAGTTTGTATGATACGGGATATACTGAACGTTATATGGATTTACCAGAATATAATTCACAAGGATACAAATCTGGATCAGTTCTTAATTACATTAGACAATTTCCAGAAGAGTGAGTATTAAAAGTAAATTTCTTTGTTTAACTTCTATTTTGTATATTATCGAATTTTTTAACTTTCTTTTTCGATTTCGTGAACGATTTTTTCAAGATTTCGTGAAATTATCAGCATTAATTATGTTCTCAGAAATATTTAAGATGTTAATCAGTAATGCGTCAATTATTTTTCCTAAAAAAAATTAAATCTTTTATAGGAAATTAGAAAGATATTTATTATATTACGAAGAATTAAAATTTTTATAAATATATCAATATATTTTTATTAAAATTTCAAAAATCTTTCATTTTTAATATATAGTAAATAAATAGTTGTGAAAATTAATTGTTTTTTTTTATGAGGTTTAAATTTAAAGACTTAGATCCGATGAAGATTATTTAACGAAAATCCCTTATATAATAAATAACCGTAAGACAAGTTTTTGAGTTAAACTAAAAATTTCGATTATTTTACAGGGAAAACAGATTGTTAATAATCCACGGTTTAATTGATGAAAATGTTCACTTCTTCCACACGAGTCAGTTCATAAATGCAATGGTGAAAGAAGGAAAACCTTATCAACTTCAAATTTACCCTAAAGAAAGGCATAGTTTAAGGAGTTTTGATGCCAGTAAGCATTATGAAACAATGCTACTGTCATTTCTGCAAAATCATCTTTAGATAAAAAATTGTTAAAATAACTTTTTTATATATTTTAAATAATCAGTTATTCACTACCTCGAACAAATTTTCTATTGTATCGCTATATAGGTTTTCAAGTCTACGGTTATAGCAAGATAGAAAAAGTGCATTGGTTGATCAAAGGTAGATTGCAGGTGAAGCAAAAATTCGAAATTATTTGTATATGCAAACTTACTTCATTTAGTGTGTTAAACATTATTCTGTTTATAATACTTTATATGATAAATTCATATTTTACGCTTGTTGTACGATCTTTGATTTAATAATGTTTATTTCAATTGTAAAACATTAATTTATTTTGATTTAAGTATTAATTCAAATTATATATATTTTTTTTAAATTATTTTATCTAAAAAACCTCAACATTAATCTGATTTGTTTTAAATTTTCCTTTTATGGAATTCTTTGACGTTTCGATTGATTCAAAGATTACTGCTTGAAGTCGATGACATTTTAACATCCTTTTTTCTTTTAATTAATGTAGATAAATATTGCTATATTTGATTAAATTTTAAATGTTATCTAGATTTACATGGGCCACGAATTTTCCTAAAAAAAATCGATTATGGACTTTACTCAGGCAGTATTTTTTTGGTTTACGACAACTGTACCCTTTCAAAGTAAGGGCGTTTAAAACAAAAAATTTTTCAGGTTATTTTAAATTATTATTATTATTATTGTTGTTGTTGTTGTTGTTGTTATTGTTATTTCTATTTCTATTTTTTTCTTATATCTGATGAAGATTTGCTTTTTTTTTCCAAATTAAAATTTTCAGAATTTCAGGTTTAGAATTTTCCATTAATTTAAATGTAGGAAGTAACTAAATAAAAAAATTTAATCTTACGATAAAGAAGGGAAAGAGAAAAAGAAATCATTATTATTAAAATAAGCAATTCACCATTTATTGTGTAAAAACAATGCTAATGTAGAAAATTGGGTTTCAGCTTGAGCGAAAAAATTTTAAATCCTGAAAGAAGCGTTTTTAACACATTTTTTAATCTTCCTTTTTTGAAATTTTATTCATTTAATTAATTTTTCATCTAATCCAGTACATTAAACGGATTCAATTAATAAAGCTAACTGCATTTTGGGCTTGTCAGTGGACTAAACAATACTTTAATTTCAAATTTCACCATTTGACTTAATTTGACCTGACATTAAAAATTATGTTTAGGGAAAATAAAATGAAATTGCTATAACCGGAGACATTTGAATGAATTGGCAACCTCAGAGTGAAATTCTTTTCACAATTCGAATTCATTAATACACACAAACCGCAGTTTCGAGCGCCCAGACAATAACATTTTGCCTAGTTATATATCATTTTTAATTATAGGATCAATGTCATTTAGATAATGTACAGTAACAGATTAAAAAATAAGTATTAAACAAATATTAATTTTTTATTTTGAAAAACCATTTGCTTTAAAAAACTAAGTACGAAAAATAACTTACAATGAGTTTGCGAAAGTAAAAAAGAAAAAATTTTTTTTAGTGACAGATTCTCAGAGACGAAAATATCAAAGTTGAAAATCCTTATTTTTAAATCGTCAGGCATACAGGCAATAACCCAATGCCCTGAGGAGTCTCCATAAGGAAAATTAATTGGAAAGCTCTCTGTCCTTGCAAAACAGTCCCGTTCTCAGTTGAAAGAATTTTTGCAATCAAAAGGAACATTTGACTTTATTTGAATGTGGTATATATCGAAACTGATGATTATTTAACAATAGTACTATTTTTATTTTTTTTACTTTTCAGTTTTTCCACAAATATTATGCATGCTCGCTGTATAAATTTTGGATAATTCATCTGGGTTGCCGATTCATATAATCCCTTTAATGCTATTTGAAAAAACCAGAAACTGGTTTTCAGTGAAAAAAAAAAAACAAAAAAAAGACTAAATGAAAAAAATAAATAAAAATAAAAGATTTTTTTAAATCAGAAGTTATTTAGTGATAAGAAAAAAGTGATTCTGAATACAAAAAATTTTTATGCTAATTTTTACACTGTAAATAAATTTAAAAAAAAGTTAAGCTTTGCAAGTGCAATTTTTACAGATTTCAAACCTAAATAAAATAATCAT
>JAOWBB010000072.1:0-49799 GCA_028565995.1 Ricinus marginatus
GAATACTCTCAGTCGCTTTGTATAACGCATGCTCGGTTCCGCGTCCTTTGCGGAAGGCGAACTGATCTTCCGATAATGTGCCTTTGGTTTCCAGACATTCGGTCAGTCTGTAGTTTATTATTTTTTCGTAGATTTTACCTAGGCAGGGCAACAGGCATATCGGCCGGTAGGAACCCGGTAAAGAAGGATCCTTGTTGGGTTTCGGGAGGAAGACGACAGAAGCCGACTTCCAGGCGCTGGGAAAGTAGCAGCGGGACCAGACGGCGCGGAACATGGAGGGGAGGAGAAGAGGATGCATGCGATGCAGGATTTTTATTGCTTGGTTCGAGATGCCGTCACGGCCAGGGGCTTTCTTGGGACGAAGGGAGTGGATGATGGAAGAGATTTCGGAAGGGGAGATATCATCTCTCGCGTGCGCGGGTAGGGGATCGTGAACCAAGACAGGTGGGTTTGAGTCGGGAGGAAAGGAATGGGAGAACAGGAGGCGATATTTCGAGACTGGGTTATGAATAAATGTACCAGAATCGTTTAGGGGGGGTATCTGTGAGGGTCATTGTTTCTTGGAGAAGGATAGGATCTTGTAGGGCTTGCCCCATGCTCTGGAGTCACGGACGAGCTCCCTCCAAGCAGCCGTCTTTGTTCTGGAGATAGCACGCCGGTAGATGCGCCTAATCTCCAGGAAGACCTCCCGAAACACAACCTCGCAGGCCCGACCCCTCGAAGAAATCCAGCGAGACCTGGCTCGTCTCGTCAAACATTTGAGTGACGAAAGCTCGGCGGTCCACCAAGGGTGCCTCGGGGGACGACTCGGCGAAGAGGCTTCCGAGATGTAGCCGCACAAGAGCGACTCGACACGCGACAGGAGAGACTCGAGCTCGGGAATGGAGGAAGCACGATCGAAGAATGAGATGAGGGGGGTGAAGGCGCGGGAGTCGAGGAGAAGTGACGAGAGACGGGAGCTGGACCTCCTGGGTGCCTTGAAGAGAGACTCCTCGTCGGTGGGAGAAGGCGGAGGTCTCCTCTTCGTCGGGGTAGCAGCAGGTTTTGCATTTATTAGGATTTGATGTGTCTCACATTATTTATATTTCTTAATATTCAATATATTTATTATATTATGAAGTTGTAAATGATTTATTTTTAATGTTCTACTAAATATGTTAATTAAATAATACTGATAAATTTAAGCAAATTATATAAGACAAAGCAATGTTCTGTAACTGAGAAAAGCACTTGTGAAAACTGTAATGTAATGAAACCAAAGGCATTATTTTAAAAATTTAAAAAAAAATATATATATAAATAATATTTAATATTTTTTCCTTTGAGTATATTTTTCTTTTCCTTAATTATAGTGTATGTACAATGAAGTCTACATAATTAACTTTTTAAGACTTGAATCATACAATATTACAGTCTAATCATAATGTACATAATCATGTGCATTCTTTTAGTCAAAAGGTTTTACTATTTCTTGTTTCTCTTTTAAGAATGACTATATGAAGCTTTTATAAAATATGTTTTAATACAGTTACAAAGTGCATTAAATATCTTCCGCTGCAGATTATGTTTTAGGTATTTCTCTCGTTACACAACGTTTGCTTCTATGCGATATCCAGTATATTTTTGGATGTCCAAACCTTGTGTCGATTTTAAAATTTTTTATTTTCCTCGGCCTCATGATCAATTTTTTCGTAACAGACGAGAGTGTTTGAATTATCTTTAAAATAGTTTATATAAATATAATAATTATATATAATATAATAATTTATATAGTTTATATAGTTTCTCAGTTTATAAACTGCGAAACCATTTGCGATTTTTTTCTGAATATAAAGAGTTTCCGAAAACCATATGATATATATATATGTCATATAGCTGTATCATCTATGTATATATGTATATATATATATATATATTCTCGATGAGGAGTCGAGTTTGGCTTCATCCTTTGAGGAAAGAGTCTAGATTTTCCATCGGTATGTCGCGCGTGATTGTGGTCGAACATGGTGATGGGTGACTCCATATAGGAACAGATGAGTTATTGGAATCTTCATTAATTCCAATTTATAGAAAGAGATCACGATCAATGGTTCTGTCAACGATTTCTATGCATGAACATTGAATTAATCAATAAAATTAGTTTTAATCATGGAGAATGGAAACAGGACAGATTTTTAAAGAAATTTATATTATTGCAACTCTGTCCCGACTTACAAATTTTTATTCAAGTCGAGGAAAAGCACAGCATAGGGCACCAGCGTACAGGCAATTGTAGAAATTAATAAGCCAGATGGAAAAATCAGTAAATATAATAAAATAAATAGAAAAAGTTGTAAAAATTAATCGGTAAGCTATTTTAATATGCCGTTCAGCTTTGAATATTGTTTCAGGAAAAGAAAAGCATAACACTGCCACATCCCAAACCCGATTGCCTGAATTGATCAAGATAAAACTTTAGCAGTAGAATATCATGGGAATAAAATTCACAAAATATAGTTTTACAATGAAATTTATTTCTTCAGAAATGCATATTTTTCTGCTTTGAGCTTTTTTCATACACACACGTATATTTCAGCATTTTTATAGTTCGTATAATTCGCTGTCAAATATAAAATATATCTATGGAAAATATAATAAAGTAATTGAAAGATTTAAATTACATGAAATCTCTCTATTAATTTTTTTCCATTAATTTTACAATAAACTATAACAAGTTAACTTAAAGATTTATTCAAGACTTTTTCTGAAAAAAAGATTATTTTAATCTTCAAATGCGAACAAAATGATAACTTTTTCGCTGTTTTAAAAATATGAAATTGGATTGATAAATGTTGCATTTTAAAAAAGAAAAATAATAAAATATTATACGAATTTTTTTATACGGAATTAGATTAATATTAAATTTTAGAGGAAAATATTTTGTGAATTTGTAATTCAGATGTCATTAAAAAAATTAAAAAAAAAAAGAAAGCAAAACAGAAAGGCATTAAAAATGATAGTGAATATGAAACATCAAGATATCATCACATTTTTTGTAAATTTACAACAAATTGTAAATTTACAAATTTACAACAATTAAAAATATCAGTTTGTTGGATAAGAAATTGTAGTCTTCAGTTAAAATAGAAAACGTGCTTCCATTAGGGTGAATATACTAAAACATAGCTAAATTTATCGGAGCTAAAAGTAGCTTTTACCCGTTGACGTTTAAAGTGGAAAAACTTGGCGGAATCGGATTTGAAGACATTCCAAATATAAAATCAAGTCGATTCTAAGAACAATTTAAATTTTTGAATAATTATCGTTTTTAATCAATTTCCGAAACATAACGCCTTAAGCAACGGGGCTCTTGATTTTAAGCAGCACAGTTTTACACAACACGGTAATCATTGGCATTTTCTGTGCGCTTACTCATCTTGTTTATTAAAACATTAACTTACAAATGAGATATGTTAGAATTTTATTTTATTAAAATTTGTACATGTTTTGTAATATAAACATATTTTGTTAGACATAAAAAAAAGTATGAATTTAGGTCGAGGTAATTGTGCACATGTACATATATATGTAACACTTAAATCACTTCTTGTTTAGTTTTCATTAATTTTTTATACGGTTTCTTGAATTAAATGTGGTTATTTCTTTTTGCATGCTTCCTTGTTAACATGGAACATATCTCAGTCTTGTTTTAGATAATACATTTTTAAAAACATTTTTGAAGAACACATTCATGTAAAAAAAGATGTGGATGAATTTAATAAAACATTTATAACTTAGCTTTTATTCTTGAAAGTAAACACAGGTTTACCTGTGTTAGTTTACCTAACTATAAACTCCACAATTATAAAATTTTATTGTTAAATTATATTTCACCAGCCTAAATGAAAGATTTTTATGCTTATAATTAAAAATATAGATATATATTTTATTACATTGATCATAAAATTATAAATATATTTGAACAGGAAAAAATTAAAATTTAAAATGGTTTGATTCTAAATTATAAAAACTAAAAAAAAGGATAAGGGATTGTGTTTTGCAATAAGAGGTGGCAAAATGTTGGTTCTGGTGTTGTTTCTGAAATTTTAGAGTAAAAAGTTTTTATCATAGTTATGGATTACCATATTATTTTTTAATAAGCAATGCAAATGTTTATCCTCCAAATATATTTTTAAAATGAGATTATTCATGTGAATGATTTTAAAAAATAAACAAACTAATTTTTAAAAATTTATTTTTCATATTAATCCAAAAAAAATAAATTTGTTCCATATACCAAAAAATTATTTAAAATAATTTTAAAATCCATGAAATTAAATCCTTGCAGTATGATTTCTTGCTTAAATTGAGGCAGAAAAAGTCAAGATTTACTGATTATTAATGACTTATATTGCAAATATGTTTAAGCTATTTCTTGGAAAGCTAAACTTTGCTTTGCCATAGCTAATACTCCTTCTCTTGTCTTGTTTCCACCAATGAAACCTGATACATGAACAAAAATGCAACCATCAATTCCACTTACTCTACATAACTCTTCATCCCAAAGACCCCTCCATTTCTCTGGCAAGAATAATCTGCATTGAAAGCTATATAAATCTAGTGGTACTGCCTGAATTCTCCAGTTTTTGTCCTTAAAAATTACATATTTAATCACACCAGATAAATCCTTTTCTTTTTCAATCTGCAACAAATGATCCTTCCAAGGACACATTTCCTGTAATTCTATTATTTCACCAGAATTATGGACATTGAATCTATTTGACATTGCCTCATCCACAATTTTTCTTGCAGGCCACCAAGCATTTATAAAATATTGAACCTTGTCAATAAATTCTCTACCTACCAAATCCATTGCATTATGAAATACTTTTAAAGAATCAAATGGTTTTTGATTGTTCCAAGATGGATTTAAGTTTGCTACTCTAGAACTCAAATTAGTATGAATTGTGTATTTCGGTTCTCCATCAAACATTTGCAGGCCGTTATCGATGCCATCGATTTCTTGAATAAAATTCTCATATACGTAATCGAATAATTTTGTAATTAACTCTGGATTATGGGACGGGCCCAGAATGCTGCGCAAAACTTCCTCTCCATAATGATGATAAACAAGACCTGCACTACTCAGTTTTATCTTCCAAGGTTTATCGGGGTTTAAAGAATTCATTGTAGACGTAAAGTCTCGTTGATGATGATCGAATCTATTTGTCTTCGGATCATAAACTCCACCAACATCAACAACAACATCACAAGTGCTTAATACTGTTTCGTCCCTCGTGCGAATAATTTCGGAGTAAACAAATTCTGGAAGTTTCTTTAACATAAAACAAGCAAGGACTTCATCACAGTGAAATGTACCATCATGTGTTCCAATTTTTTTCAGAATGGCAGACATTTTTTCGAAAGAAATTACGCAATGTAACAATTACAATATAATAATAAACCCAAACAATAATATCGAGAAAAATTTTAAGTAAGCGTCGAGCGTGTCACTACTCTGATGTATTATGAGATTGCAATTTATCGTGGAATTAGACACAAATCTTGAAAAATTTAATGGGGATTTATATCCTCACAATAAAGCGGTGGTAAAATGTAAATATTAAATATTGTCACGTTATTAACATTAATATATATATTTTTTCATAATTGCTGGTAATTGATATTTTTTGACCATGTCTAGAGAGAATAAAGCAAAGAAGTTTAGATTTTCTTTTCTGAGATCTGAACTGTTTGAACCTAAGACTATCAATATGATCAAATCGACCTGGGAAGGAGCCTCAAATTACCGTTCTTTCCTGAGCAAAATAAACGTCACTTTTGTACATTATCCCTTTACAGTTTGTATAATTAGGGATTTCTTTGAAAATACAAACTTTTTAAAATCAGTGATGTCTGAACTGGAGCACATAGTCTTCAATCCAAAAGATAATGATTTATATAGATTTTCGCAGACCGATGATCTACAAAATCTAAGGGATTGTAAAAACATATCCCAATTATATGATGTTTTCTGTACCGAAGTTCATAGCTGGTTGAGTAGCATTTACAATAAAGAAGGATTAAAAGGGGATATTTCTGCTACTTTCTCCTCTTATCAGTTTGGTGGTTTGTATAATGTACAGCTGTTTAAAGGACTGAATAAAATAAATATGAAACCTTTTCAAAAATAGAGATCTTAAATGAGGTATTGGATTTTCAGATAGATTATTATGCCATGATGACAAATGTGAGGACAGGCACATTGCATTCATTCTTTATTTGGTGGAAGATTGGAAAGAAGAATATGGAGGGAATTTGCAATTATTTGCTAGTGATGATAATAAATATCCTCAAAAAATAGTAGAAACTATAGTTCCACAGTTTAATACAATGATATTTTTTGAAGTAACATCAATTTCATTTCATCAGGTAACTAAAACTGTTTTTTTTAAATTTAAGTTTTCTTATAAAATATTTGTTGAAGAGTTTGAAAATTTTGATAATGCACAGTAATCAGTCTCTGCCATGTATTGCCTGCTAATAGATTTTATCTTAGCCATGAACTTAAGAAATTATGTTGCAAATGAATTCCACTAATTAAGTGTGACCTGTTTATTTTACTTTTAACAAGGTTCTTTTTCAACTGGAATCTAAAACCTACTTTTCTAACTGTGAATTTTTTTATTTTGATTAGGTATTATCTTCACATATCTGTTAATTGATATTCTTTGTTCTTTGCTTTTATTTCCTTTATTAATTTTCAAGAACTGCTAGAATATTTTATACTATATTGTGATCCCATTCCTTTTTTATTTTTTTTAATGAAAACAAAAATTTTTCTTTCCATTTAATCATACTTTTTCTTTCTTTTCTTTTTACATCTTGTATCTTAAATGAATTATAATTAAATTTCACATATTCATTCTTTTAATATTTATAGGTTTTGTAATACAATTTTAGTACAAAGCTGAGTTCCTTAAATTTGTTTTGTAAATTAATTATATTTTCTAGATATTACACATAATATTTATTTTAGGTTTCAGAAGTTTTAACAAAAAATAATAGATTGTCTTTGAATGGATGGTTTCATAGCAAAAATAAAAAAGCAATAGACAATAATTATGAAATTCTTGAAAATTTAAAAATTGTAGCTAATGAGAATGATTATAATTTGAATCATTATTTTTTACCTAATTATCTAGAATTTGGGAACCAGGTGCAAATTAGGACAAGATTTGTAAATGACTCTGAAATTCAATTAGATGAATTTTTAATACCAACATTTTTAGAGGAAATTGTTGCTGATCTTGGCAGTACAAAAATAAAGTGGGTTGTGAAAGGACCTGCTAATGTTAGGTAAACCTTTTACGTAATACAATTTTATATATGTATGACATTGATTTTATTCCAATTACAGTTCTGTCTATTAATTTTTATTAAAGTTCACTTAAAAAATAAAATAGATTTCTATATTGTATAATTGCAACTTGCACTTTACAATATAATAGCACTGAAATATCAAATATATAAGATTAGGAAATTCCTTTTTCTTCATTGATTTTCAAATTCTATTTATATTTTGTTGTATTTAATTACATATCAATGATCAAAAATAAGAAGATGTCTGACTAAATTGCTTATTGGTTTTGGTGTAATCATATTTTGTTCTTTTAAATTTTTAAAATAAAAATTCTAAAACTCCGTTTCAGGAAATATGAAGTAGCAGAATGTGCATCTTTATCACCCGCTCTGAGAACACTTAAAGACATTCTAGAATCAAAATGTTGGTTTAGTTGTCTTAAATCTATTACTGGATTAGATTTGGCTCCTTCTCGTTCTTCCGATATGAACATATGGAATTCTGGAAAAGAACCAACATGTAGAGTTGAAATTCAAAGATGGACATCAGGCTGCTATTCATTGATTCATGATAGAGATCCAGATATTCACATTAAAGTTCTTGATATCTTCCTAAGATTTCCTTTTGAAAATCACGAACAAAAACATTCGCATGTAACTGATGATGAAAATACGCCCGAAACAGGTCATATAATCTACATCGATAAGGATTCGAAGGATGAAGAATGTGTATGTATCATAGTTCGCAGAGACGCGAAATCCATATTTTTTAAATAAATTTAATAATCTAATGAATTATTTTAGTTGCTTCACATTGGATACAAAATGAATTCATTAGCGTTGGTGTACAGAGATACGAAAACTCTAAGATTCACGAAATATATGGATTCTACTTCGGAACCATTCTATCAAGTAGCATCCATCTATCAACCTTGGAGTCCGCCGCCTGATCAACCACGTTTGAAGCACTGCGATTCAGATTCCGCATCAGAATCATCCGAAATGGACTCAGAAGTGCCTCATTGCAGTGAAATTGAAGGAATATTTTTCTTACAAGAAGAAAATTTATAAAATGTTAACTTAGAGACAAGAGCTAAGGGAAATATCCATATGATAATTAGAAATGTTATTATTTTTTAAATATTTTTAAATACACGCCTCATCTGCGGATTTTCGAAATCTCACATAACTCGTTATAATAACGTAAAACTTTTTATGAGTATCAACATTTTCTTTTTAAGGGAAATAATTTTCATTCAATTTGAAAAGCTGCAAACCTTCGCAAAAAAGCTAGGTGGCACTCGAACGTTTCGGCGATTCATGCAGTATATTGGCATCTAGAATGGAAAATATATGTTTAGGATATATCTCGTTTTTAATTTTTTGTCTTTTAATGTAAAATAATTTTGGGGTAACAAATTATAATTTCGTCCGTTAATTTTTAAAATTCGATAATTTCATATGAATTAGTAAATTGGCCAGCGAAACCTACCTTTGTTGTGCCATTAGAAGTAATTGGATTCCATTTAAATTTTAGGTTTCTTTTAATCTAAAAGCAAATTTACGTAAAAATATGGAACTTTTTGTTTTAATTTTTTTTAGGTTTTAAAGTTCTTTTTTTATGGATTTGCAATGAACTGTTATATTTTTTAGTTTTTAATGATTACAAAATTAGTTTCAATGCAATTGATTGCATATCTATTGGCTTGAACTGAGAGCAGACCTCATCTAGCCATTTGAATACCCTTGTTCAGATTTAGAATCAAAACAGTTGCGATTAAATTTTTTTTTTTTATTTTTATTGAGAGTGACTGAATTATATCATAGATAAGTAACAATCGGCTGTTTGCAGTGTATTTAGATATAATTTTTTAAATTTCATCTCCAGATATATGGAGACAAACATATGCGCCCTTAGAACAGTAATACATTTTCAAAATACTCTATAAAATCAGTTGTATTAGTCAGATCCGATCCTAGCGAGAAAATGTAAAAAAAACTCCTATTCCTGTCTCCAATCGTTAAAATCTATTTTTGTTTCAAAGAATTTATTTTCCAGATTGATGATTAATTGCCCCTTTGAAAATTAAAAATTCATGCAGCTATCCTTAAGTAAAAAAATTTTAAGTAAATTTTTATAAAGCATTCACAATACGGTTTTTTTCTGTCTTGGTCGATTTTAGTATCATTAACTTTCACTTATTTCTAATTCTTTCATCAAGAGGAAAAACAAGAAAAAGTGATTACGGATGAAATGAAAGGAACTCTTTCCCATATGAACCTGATGTAGCAAGACTCGAAATTGTATTCAAACTTCTCATCTTAGATTCCCGGATCCATCGTATAGTAAGGGGATTCATTAAATTTTCTCCTGTACAAACATGCAATTCAATTTACTTTTTATTTTTCTAAATGCAGAATAAGGACGGCAACCTTCATTAATTTAAAATTTCGTTAACAGATAATTTTCTGTTGCATCTAATGAACGTGAAATGAAAACTCATAATGCTCAATCTTAACGGATATTCGTAAGTTCGAGCAAATGAAAACCGAAGACCTAGAATTTTATATTATCGCTTTTTGCACATTATCACAAGCACCAAATTCAATGTAAAATCTGTCAATCCGTCATGACGAAAATTTTACGTGTTTGAACCGTCATAAAATCAAGAGATGATTTCGGTCTTCCAAAATCTTCCAAGATTTCTGAGGCCAAGTTCACTTCAAGCTCGTCAACGAATCCCGAAAACTGGATGGGAAGGAATCTCCGCTATTTTATCTTTGCCAATATCGTTTACGCGATCGATAACGGCGGTTTCCATGTCAGTTAAACGAATAAAGTGGAACCGGAAAGCGCTTGATTAAAATTCCTGTAGCTTCCTTTCGTTTCGATTTGGACGTCCACGTGTAGGAATCGAAAAGGGGCATTCGCAATGAAAGTTGCATTGATTTACTCTGTGGTTGCAATAGCTTTCAGTCACGTTGCTTCTGTGCGTATCGAACTTCCAAATACTTGTAATGTGATTTCTTGGGACAGAAAGTGTTTGCTTGTTTTGGCGGATCTCTTTAAAGATGTTAAAATCCGAACCGAAAGAGAAGAAACCATCTTTCAACTCTTTGGCGTGGCTGAAGCAATATACGACCGTTGTGGCGGACAGTTGCAACTTTGAAGGTTTTTTTTCATATTTTTTGTTATCGAACGGCCTTGATAATTTTTCTAGGTTTGGCACCGTGGGGCATGTTGAAACGGAATAGTTTGGCACATTGATGCTAAAATTTAATCTTTTACTTTTAATACAAAGCTTTTTGTGCGAAAAGCAACAGTTTTATCTTCACATTTTCTGAGGCTTTTATTAATTTTAGCTATAAAAGAATATGAGCCGACAGATGCCACAACGAATCCCTCTCTCATTCTTCAGGCAGCAAATCTAGCAAAGTTCAAACCTCTTGTGGAAGAGGCGGTTCAACGCGCAAGAGCTATAGAAGAGTATAATTATTCCTTAGATTTCTTAATTTATGTTAAATTTATAATACAATTTGACTATTGAATTTTTTTTAAATTTATTATTAATAGTAACTCACAAGGGCGACTGGAGTCTGCAATGGATACGTTATACGTTTTGTTTGGCCTGGAAATACTGAAAATCATTCCGGGAAGAGTATCCATTGAAATCGATCCGAGGCTCTCTTTTGATAAAGAAAAAAGCATCAGGAAAGCCCAAACATTTATTAAATTATTTGAAGAACATAAAATTTCAAAAGAAAGAATCCTGATAAAGTTGGCCTCTACATGGGAAGGCATTCAGGCTGCTAAAATACTTGAGAAAGATCATGGAATTCATTGCAATATGACTTTGTTGTTTTCAATGCCTCAGGCAGTTGCTTGTGCAGAAGCTGGTGTGACACTTATTTCACCCTTTGTTGGCAGAATTCTTGACTGGTAAGGAACTTTAAATATGAAAAATTCATAACTGGTTAAGAATGAATATTTGTAGAAATTACAATTTGAATTGTTGCATCCAGAAAATTAATACCCAGTTTTTTTCTGAAAGCATGATTATGATGAAAAACATTTATACTAAATTCAAATTTGATATTGTTCACAGGTACAAAACAAAAAAAAACTTCACCAAATATGAACCAGATGAAGATCCAGGAGTAGTTTCTGTTACTTCAATATATAATTATTACAAAAAATTTGAATACAAAACACAAATAATGGGAGCCTCATTCCGTAATATTGAACAAGTTAAAGCATTGGCTGGCTGTGACTTATTAACAATTAGTCCTGATCTTCTGAAAGAATTAGATTCTTCATCTGCTCCTGTTGAACTAAAATTAAATGCAGAAAAAGGTATGTAAGTTTGATAGCTGATTAAGACTAGTCATAAAATAGTTTACATCTAAAAGATTCTTGGTTAGACTATATTATAAATGTTGCAGTTGCATTTATTCTCAAGTTTTTAAGATTGTATTTTTCCATTAAACTGTATTTTATGCCGAAAAATACTCCCTAAACGAAACACTATTTTATAAGTTTATTGGATCAAGGACTGTATTTGTGCAATATCTTAATAATATATCACATATGTATGTAAATTTATGTTGCGCGACCACCAAGTCATTGGATGAAATTGAATAATTCGTATTAGCTTGAGGATAATTATCGATAATTGTTGTGCATTAAAATTTTTGAAATTGTGAAAACCATTTGCGAAAATGTGTTATTTGCTGGGACACCGTACAAGTTTCGATACCGAAAAATCTATTTACTGAATGCGAGTGACGAAAGACGAATTGAACCATAAAAATTTAAAACCTGAACTCGGTTGTTTAGACGATTTTCATTTGCGAAAATTTTTTTGATTGATTCTAATTTTCCCCTTTTAGCCAAACTCATGAACATTGCCAGGAAAGAATTGAACGAAGCAGAGTTTCGATGGCAACTGAACGAAAATGAAATGGCGACAGATAAACTCTCAGAAGGAATTAGAAAATTCAAATCAGATACTGTAAAGTTGGAAGAAATGTTAAAGACTTATTTGGAGTAATCCTAGATTGTTTTTCGAATAACGAAAAATATGTAGAATTTATAGGAAAACGGATTTATGGGAAATTAAAGGGTTAACTTTAGACAACCGCAAATAGTCTTCTCCATGCGACATGATCGAAATTTCCGGAGCGCCTCGCGAAGTAGTCCGCACATTAATGGTGATCTCTGTAATGGATGATTTTCTTCCGTCAATTATTTACCAGTTTTAATCCGGGCAGTCCGTCATTTTTGGATGGACATGCACGGTCAGTAACGATCTCATCTTTCCCATTCCCTTTCTGGTTTCAACCCCTGCACTCTCGTAAACTAGCTATGTTGGAAAAAGTTTTTCTGTACGGTTTAGTTTAAGTACCCGCAGGACCAAATGTAAAATATGAACGACGACGTCTCGTTTTTTTGCGCGCTTATTTATACCCGATCAGTCAAACCTTGGGAAACGCATGTTTCGTTCAAGAGGTTTTGAAGTTTTATTAATTTGCTTTTTTAAAACATTTCCACGGCATTATGATCTTTCCAAGCTCATTCTTTGTATCATTAATTTCATGATAGATTTAAGGGAAAAGCCTACCTATAGGAGCGTAAAGAAGTGAAAAAATGATTTTGAATGAAAGCGAGTAAAACGATAGTTCGATACTTCCCTTGACTGCGGCAAGAATTCATTGAATTTAAAAAAATTTTTTCTTAATTAAAAAGTTTCAATAGATGTACTGATAACTGAAATATTCAAAATCAAAGTATGTGGGGATGCTATAATTTTTGAGGTTCTGCACTCTGCGGATGACAATCGGAGATAAGAGACATGGCGACAGGAAAGGCTCGCGCTGTCCACGATTTAGTCGCCAAGCTTTGATGGATGTTAAAATCTCAAGATGATTTAAAATTTGATTTTCCTGCATTTTCATTGGGGAATTTTCGCTCTCTCTTGTATTTGAAAATTCAAAGACTTCGCCATAAAATGGAAGCTTTACGTGAAAATCATGCTAGAAGTTTCGGCGCATTTTCAGTTTCCGCAAATAGCTTTTTATGCGGGTCACATCAGAGTACACAAGTTTTTATTGGAAAAAAAAACAGAATAAAAAAGTAATCTTTTTTGTCTAATTTGAAACTACAGCCCATCCCTTCTGACGATACGTTCATGGAGAAAACGTTCAACTGATGAACCAGTAATGTCGTCAATGTCGTCAATGCCTTTCCGAAAAGTGATTTTAGAAACATTCTGCGGAAAATTGTTTACATTAAAAATCCCGCCTTTCAGACGGGAGTTTTGCGTTCGGTGATATTTTTTCGGGAGAATCGGATGTGCTCCCGACTTATTGCTCTCAATTAAAATTGTGTTGGTTGAAGGAAAAAAGCTTGGAAGGAATGCAGACCTTGCAAAGCTTTAAACTTTTTTTATATCAAAATACTTTGAACTTTGATTCTTTCGTATATAACTCTTGCTAAATCATGTAAAAAATGATATTCCTCTAATTGAGTTATCTCAAAACTTCAACAGTGCTCTTTATTAGCAAAACTTTATTTAAAAAATTTGATATAAATCTATATATATATATATATATATATATATAAAGGGAATAAAAGATGTAGTTTTAAGTGAATGAGATATTTTTATGCAACGGGAAACCTTTAAAAATAAAAGCAGTGGAAAATAGTGTGGAAGAATTTTGTTTAAACCTCGGTCCCGCTCTGCCGGACCTGTATCTCGTCCTCGTCTTCCCGAAATGGATTCCTTGTCGGCTTCTTAGGTTTCGGCGGGGGGATCGGTGGGATCTTCGATGATCCTTCAAGAGGTATCAGGCTCTCGGTTTCCCCGGAGTATTGGGTCCTTGCTCCGTCCGGCGCCATCAGCGACCAACTGTGACTTTTCGAATCGAGCGTGGGCAGATTCTTTCTCGTTTTGTCAACGATCTGGTTGCCACGAAGAATTGCCGCTGAAGTCTTCGAGTTTTTCAGCAGCGGAGAATACGAACGGAGCTCATCGACCGGCTCCCGAAATTTACCGGAGTCGACAGGAGTGCGTGGCAGAGGCCGATTCTTGTAAGAGTTCGAGAGGGAAGCATCGCATTTGATCAGGTTAATGAAGGAGCTTCCGTCGGCGGTTGTACGTGGTCCCAGATTGTCATATATCGGTTCTGCGTCAACGTTATCGAGGGCATCGAGGAGGGTGGGAGAAAAAGAAGCAGTCCAGCTTGGAGCCCTCGGTTTCCGCGGGATCGTAACGTATCCTGAGTGCCTCGGAGTTGCCACCGACGCGGGAGAAAAAGGGCTGTGGCTTCTGGAGTACGGAAGAGTTCCGAATTGCCCGGCTCTCCGCAATCCATCCGGTAGGCATCCGGGTCTGGACGAGGGAAACCGGTCGATCGGCGTTGCAAAAGGACATTCGGGCGAAGGAACCCTGCCGCAACTAGCCGAAAAGGAAAGAAGATCCGGAGGACAGAGATCAGACGAAGAGTCGGGGTCGACGATGAGTCGCCTTCCTTTTGGTACCGTTGGCGTCGACTCAGTTGGACGTTTTTTCCTCTCAGAAGGAACTGAATCTGAAAACACGACGAATATTGATCATATTTTGTTATGCTTATTTGGTCGTAATATAGAATTATTCTCGGCAAAATTTAAGGGCTCTCTCGACAGAAGCAACTCATTGTTTGATCAATTATTCATTGCACCGAATCCATGCCTGAGCCACAAAAATGAAATGGAGCAAAGCAAAAATGCAATTTATCCTCAGGAAAACTTGGTCTCTTAAAATATTTGCACAAAGTTACAAATACCGGAAAACAATTACGAAAGTGACACTCGGAAATCTCCAAAAGAGCATTAAAAATGAAAAAATGAATCAGGATAGCTGGAACTTTAAGCATAAACTCTCCAACTTTCTAATGTACCTATGAGCATAAAAAATTTTTTATTTTTCACAGAATCGTGGAAGCAGAAGATCACATTTTTGATCTCGGATGTATATTCCATTTTTTTCTGCTTCTTAGAGAATGGACGATGCCAGGTCATGTAAATCACGAAAATCATTTTTCGGGATAAGCGTCTTCATATTCATGTAAAATTCCTTTCAAGGAACCGCATTTCAAAAAAGGTAAAAAATTATTTCGTCGCTCCGCCGCGACGAGTCCTGGCCGCGATAATCGGTGACGATCTTGCTCTCGGCAGTGTGATCAAGTGTCGTGTTCCGGAGCAAGATGACGTGGGACTCCTTCGCCGCCTTCTGTGAGGACGTCATGTGCCGGAAGGTACGGCTGAGAGGCTTACGGGAGAGTCATTATCACAAACTCTCCGCTACGCCTCGAGGACCTCCGCGAAGATGGCGCACTGCTGTATTAGTTCAATCGCGCTATGAGAGCGTCCATGGGGAAACCGGATGTAATCCCTTCGATTCCCTCCCCCACCCCGACAGGCTTCCTAACATGTTTAGCGACGCGTTTCAGGCCGACTTGAGGAGGCGTGGGGATAAAGAACAACTGTTCTTCAATATTTCCCCTCCAAGGATGAAGCTTCCCACAGGGAGGATGCGGGGCTGTTGTTGGCAGCATTGCGAGACCTTGCAGACGGTGCAGAAGGGTGTGGGCCCTCTTGCAGATCGCAAGAGCCACGAGTCCACGGTGTAATAATACCCTACACGCAACCCCGTGGAGGCATCAGACGATGTGGAGATCGGGATCCGGACCGGTTAGAACTTGAAACAAAGCAGGGACCGACGTCTCAAAGAGCTCGGAAGTTTGTCCACGGGGGGGGTTCGACTCCGACTCTACCCATGCGGCCCCAATTTTTGCAATGGTGCCCCTAGGTTTCCTCATCAAAAGAAAAAGTGCTCACAGCGCCGAATTCAGCCGTGGACCGTGGAGGCGACCCGCCCATTCTCGCCATCTGGTGGAACGTCGTCGCTGTGGATTTTCCTACCATATGTCGCAGGTGCTTCGGGGCACACCTGCAATGTATCCGGAAGGAGCCCACCGCCGAACGCCACAACTGTGACGAGCGTGAGGACTCGGCTCGGCACAATCTTGACGATTGTTCCAACTGGGATGGCTCAACACCGGCCCCTGTCTGCACTCATCGTTGACGACCTTGAATTCGGAGCGCTATGAAAGACATTTCCGATAGCAAGGAAGCTTGGGGATCATTCGCTGCCTTTTGCGAATGCGTCGTGCACACCAAAGAGGCGGCGAAGAGGGTCAGCGAGACGGAGAGACGCCCGTCCCCCTCGGTTTGGACAATAAAGTGGCTCGATCGAGACTCGTGTTTCCGAACTAGTCCGGACACGGGATGACACCTGAAGCTTGTGAGGACGTCTGACGAAGCCGGGCTCGATGCACGTGGATGAAGGCATGCGTGCCCCGACAATCGAGCCAAAGTCTTGGGCGTCTTCAGTGATGCCACATGCAGTCGCATAGAGACAGAATTCATCATAGGGGCTAATGAGCTCCGGACTGGATAGAGGTCCGCAAGGGATCACAGGCCGGAGTTCGTAGTAGTCCCGAAGATGTTCCATCCGGGGGAGTTTAAGTCGATTTGACTCCGGCACTACCTTGCGGTCCCAATCACCGCATGGGTGCCCGAAAGTTTCCCTCGATCAAAAAAAAAAAAAAGGAGGGGACCTGTTGCATCGGAAGAGGTGCTCCGACACCCTTTGCAAGCTGACGACACCCTACACGCAACAACGCAGAGGCATCCAATGATGCCGATGTTAGGATCCGGACCAGTATCTCAAAGACTTCAGTAGTTTGTTCACCGGGGGGCTTTGGGAGATTCGACTTCGACATTACCATGCGGCTCTAAATCACCATCGCATGGGTGCCCGGAGGTTTCCTCTCGACAAAAAAAGAAAAAAAAAAAGGTCAGGTGTAGGACTTTGCATTCAAACTGCATCGTAATCTTCGAAAGTAAAAGTTAGTTCACGAAGTTCCCGGTTCCGCTTTTCGGAGCGCCACAATCTTTCATGGTGAGTGCGGAGGGAGGAGCACGCCATGCCTCCAACGAGGCGAGATGTTCGTTTTGCGATGTAGACGTCATTCGTGGGACGGGGCGGGGCGGGGCTGAAAGGAGGGCAATTTATACCGGAAATTGGCATAAATATTGGGAAGATTTTCCCCATGGCTTAATTTGATTTGTATAATGTAATGCACCACAATGTGCAGATGCAAATATCTCACGGTGATTTCGATTCTCAACATCCTTTGCGTAAATGGGCTAAGGCCTTGCATTTTAATCGCGGAAGACAATACCCCTCTATAGTGCCTTCTATATGCATCTTTTACTCTCTAAGAAGCAATCAAATTAATCGATTCGCAAATTAAACCTTAACAATAGTGAATGATTTTTTTCAAGAATGGAGCGAGATTATGCATATTTATGCAAGTGCAAATGATATAATATGGTGTATGTGGCATAAAGATATATTTGCACTTGATGATGGACGGGGTATGAAGGAAAAAAAGGACAGGAGGAGAAATGGCGGAGAACGAATGACTTGGAACTGTATTAAAAGTTGATTCTCCAAACCACCGCGCTTATTAAAACCAAAGATTTTAGAAAAAATTTAATAATCCCCATATAAATATCAAAGTTTATACTTATTCCATGTAAATATTTGAACATGAGATATTTATTTATCTATTATACTGTTATCTTATTTGTTAATGACTATATTGCAAAGCAGAATCAACTCACAATTGTATTTTTGGCATCCAAAAAATCTAAAAATGACTAAAATCATCAATGAAAAAAATTTCATCACATATTCGAATGAAGACGATCGAAAGAATTACCGAACTAAATATGCAACACTTTATTTTTAAAGTAACTACTTTTTAGTTACGAAATTATGAGTATTTCATCATTTTCGACAACTATTGAATGGACGAGCATAATCTGTTCGAAGATATTTACAATAATGATACCAAAGATTTTAAAATGTTTCAAAGTAATTCATATCTACTGGAAGCAGACATGAATCCTAAACGATAAGTGGTTTTATTCGACAAAAAATAAAAGTAAATGCAAAACAACAACCTTTGACTTTTTCAGCATTAACTGATTAAGATTTGACTGAAAAAGTTGTGCGTTGGATTATCAAAGATAACTGTAATTTTTTTTATTTATTGATTTACTGATCTTTTTCATTACTAATTATCCATTAATATATGTATATTCTTGGTAAGATTATCAAAGATAAGTTTTTAAGTCGAAGGAAAACTATTTAGCTTTACGATTTCATATTTATTTCGGAAACAAACCTGCATCTACTTTCGAGACTTTTATGTGCATATTGAGATTTTATGTGCTGCGTCTATCAAACTGTGCAAATTCAAAACATCTAGCCACATTCACATTTTACTTCTTTTTTTCAGACTAGTATGTGCTGTTTATCTGTTACCTTATTTTACAATTTATTAGTTTCTTATAATACATATTTCATTTTAAGGAATTAAAATCTTTAGAGAAAAATATAATAAAATTATGCGTCCAAAAGATAAAGAAAGTACTTTTACATTAATTTACACCAACTAACAATTATCAACTGATAATTACGTGATTTTTATTCTTTCTCGAGAAATATTTTTTCACCACTCTCATCATCGTGATCGGGGCGAGAGTGGCATGTACGAAGATGATTGCGATTTCATGAAAATGGGTTTTAAACGCAACATTTTTCATGATGACCCATCAGTAACAATTTTGTACCTATGAGATCAAAACTGCCACAGTGTGGAGCCCTGTGGAGGCAGATCTAATTTCTCCGGTCTATAATCGACATTTGATTCTCAAGGTTTGGGTTTGGAAGAAAAACTGAAATTTAAGAGATTTTAATGAAAACGTGGATTTATTTCAAAAACAACTCCGTGACGTAGAGGATTCTAAGAAATTTTTAAAAAGGCAAAAATTTAAAAAATATTTCACAAGCATTTCTCGATGAGATATCAACCTAACCTAACCTCACAAATGATCATTCATATTGAAAATTTCAAGAAATTAAACAAATAGAGCAATCTAAATTTAAGTCTAAGTAATTAAAGTAAAGTAGTTTAAATCTCCGCAGGTGAATAGGCTTTGTCTTGCTGCCAATAACATAATAAAGAACACTTGAAACGTACCAGAAAGATTCATTAATTTGTTGCCATCTGCAACCTGGGAAAGTTTTAATTCTTAACAATTTTTGAATTCTCAAATTATTTTAAAACATGTAGGACGTTGTTTGATGTAAATAATCAATGAACTAATGAAAGATAATTTGTATTGTCTTTCAAAAAATCATGAATCTACATGAAAATGTAGAATGTCGTAAATATATACCATTTATAGGACCATCCGATATATTTTTCTCACATTTTATACTAGGCCAGAATCAAAACTAAATGAAGAGATGTATGAGAATCCTCTATTTGCTAATAGTAAAGTAAAACATTTATTTGACCGCGTAAGATTTTTGAGCGGCGAGAATGAGATTTTAAAAATGTGAAAGATATTTAGCTGAAAACTGAGGTGCCGCGGACTGTTTTTGGAATATTAGTTTGTAACAAGACCAAATTTTCCTTTTCGTCCCAAGCCAGAAATCGCGCTGCAAAATTGTTGAAATTGCCACGTAAAAAGAAGTCTCGACTTACCTAGAAACGAGCAGCTTCCATTGCTTTGGGTTGGACAAAAGTCTCGCAATTCCGCTTCCGAATTGTTCGAGCAGGTCTCTTGCCGTCTAGGAGGCTTCTGTACCGGATTAATAACGCTCATTAAGCTTTTTTCCTCGGCGTCGATCATCTGGCCCACGCTCCCGCTTGTATTATCCTTTTCCTTCTTGCTCGCCATTGCGGAACCTCTCCTTCTGCAGACGTAGCACTTGAGGAAGACGACGATCAAGACCAAAAGCGAGGCGCCGATCAGGCACCCGGCCAGCATCAGCCATGTGTCTCGAGAATCACCCCCCGCACCATAGAAGAGGTCTCCGTCGGCGAAGCGATCGAACTCGACACGAATCCGAGCTTCGACTTTGCCTGCCAGATTTGTCGCGACGCAAGCGTACTCTCCGCCGTTCTCAGCCCTAGAACCGCCAACGGTCAAATTGCTTAATTTCTTTCTCTCGAACGAGGTTTCTCGTATCGAATAGTCGTAAGATCGGTTCGTTATCGAGATACCATTGTGAATCCATGAAATCAGAGGGACGGGATCGCCTTCGACGAGACAGGACAAAATATTATTCGATTCTCGGGAGACGACGATAATTTTGGGTTCACAAGCAAACGAATCTTCATCATCGATCTCGCTCCACTGTTTGTCCTCCAGATGAAAAGGCTCCTTGCAAGTAGTAGGAATGGAGTAAAGATTTCTTTCCGTCACCCAGTTCCTCAGAGGTCTCAAATGGCAGTCGCAGTTCCAGGGGTTATGTTCCAGTCCGAGAGTTTTCAAGTTCCCGAGATGAGACACGGATTCCACGGGAAGATAGCTGAAATTGTTACCTTTCAACTCTAACCGCGAAAGACTCGGCACTTCCGCGAAAGTTTGCAATCCTATCTTATGCAATTTGCAATTGCTAAAATCAATTATTTGCAGAAACGTTAAATTGTAAAAAAGTCCATCTTCCAGAGTCTGTATGGGATTATCGACGATTCTAATTTCTCGCAATCTGCCGCAATCTTTGAATAAATCTTTATGCAACGAACGTATTTTGTTGTGTGAAAAATCTATTTCTATCAACACTTTTAATCCTGAAAGAGAATTCTTACTAACTAATTCGATTCCGCAATCTCTTAGATATATTTTGTGCAGGTTATATATTCCAGCATCTGAAAAAGCTCCATCCGACAGTATTCGCAGGTTATTTCGATTTAGATTGAGAACTTGCAGTTCGATGCTGAAGGTGTCTGGAATTTGAGTGAAGTTGGCATTTTCGCATTCTGCAGTCTTCTTACCGTTGGACCAGACACACTTGCATCTATCCGGACAATCCGTCCAATCGGCTCCGACATACACCAGTGCGATAGCTATTGTGCACAGAGTGAAATCCGACAGGATCGCCATGTTGAAAAATTTTCGACAACAACATTGATTGCTCTGCAAAAGAAAACAGCATTCATAGAACACGCTTTGCCATTCAATCTATCAAATTCGAGTCGAGGCTAGGAGAATTCGATGGGAGCCAAACACGATAGCAAGATGAATTTTTATTTACATGGTTCCACCACTAAAATCAAGCTTCTTAAGAAAATTCTTTTAGAAATTTCATTGTTCAACGAAAAACAATCTCAAATTTAGCAAGAGTTGAGAACTGATCTCGAGTTTACCAATATTGAAGATCGGCTTTAAATGAAGTTTGGAAACTATTTATAAAAAAATTAAATTTTAATCAGATTCTCAATATTTCTTGATCCTCAGTATTTCTTTCTAAAGTTTACGAGAGCAGCAATGACCAGCAATGACATGGTACAAGGCGTCATTCAGAACTTGCAAACGGGGAGCGATGGTAAAAAGACAATAACGCTGTTAAACTTCTCGCATATTTTTGTTAATTGCTTTGAACGACAAATTCCATGTCTTCTTTGCACTTCCAGCTTTTTCCCCATTTTGAAGGAGTTATTTCCTGATGTAAGCCATGCAGACCATCGAGAGCCAAATGACAGGCACAACATGATATTGTACCGGCTAAATAGTCAGCAAGTCACATGCAAGAAAGAATTGGCCCCTACCAACATCTATCCGTTTTAATTCACAGAATTGCTGCACCATAATCGTAATAGTTCTCGCAAACTCGTTTAATTCGCGTTCATATTTATTCGCTTAAACAAATAAGCATTTAAATAAAAATATAATCTTGAATAATATAAATTAAATGCAACTTCTACTGGAAAAAAAACTCGATTTTTATTGAATCAGATTATTTTATGGTATTTTCTCTTGTTAAGAATTTATTAATCATAATTTTATCATTTAGTTTGCATCTCAAAAATAACAGAAGAAAAATCTAATTTTTTTTACAAGACAGAGCACAAGTAGAAAATCCTGAATAAACGAGGAACTCGACTCGCCGGAAATCTCGAATTGTGTTCTTCCTTTTGAATTCAAGGATACCTAATTGCATTACTTAAATTCAATAGGCTCGATGAACACGCAACAGTTTCGCCTTTTCAACCGTCAAGATTTCACTGTTGAATATGCATAGTTGGCTTTATCTTGATTCAACGTAAATTCATTCAAAGTTCTTCTACAATTAAACAAAATCATAATTTTGGCTCACATTTGCGATTATTTCCCGACTCATAGCAGAGATAAAAGTAACATGTAAAAAAAAATTCAAAAGCGCACGAGACGCCGGATTTCACAGATACATCTAAATCATTTTGCAATGTGCTTGATTATCTTTCGTATGTATTTTCATCTTTTTATTTTTTTATTTAAATAATAAATTATGTTATTATTATTTTATTTAAATTTGCGGTTTTATTTTATTTGAATAATTTTCTATTCTAAATTCCAGTGGGCTAATAAATGTGAAAAAAAATAAAAGAAAAATAGATTCAAAAACGAAAATGAGAAAAGTAAAATAACAAGCGAGTACCAAAAGAGTTTGAGATATGTCTAAGAAATTAAATTATCCCTACTATCCACACTTGATTTCAATTTACTATAACAGCCCAAAAGGAAAAACGTGGCTTTTTGATCATAAAGGGAAAGATACATTTGGAAAGACCATTATTAATAATCCGAAATTGATAGAACCTAATGCAAATTGTGTTAAAATAAGAAAAATATATGGGATCTATTAACAAAGTTTTACAGACTTTCGAGCTGCATCTGAACTGCATATAGGGGTTCTACACGTGCCAAAACATGACACAAACATTCATTAATACACGAGTAAAAAAATTTTTATATCAAGGGTTGCGAGAACTAATGTTAAAACCAGCAAAAGCTGCCATGGAAAATAATATTTTGAGTTAAATGCACGTCCACGACAGAGCAAGAGCAACAAGTTTCAAGCGCTTCCCTCCGAGAAATTAGAGAACACAAAATAAAATTTTCGAGGAAGAACTTAAAAGTTAAAGATGAAATTCATTGACATGATGAATCTATACGTGTAAATTATAAGGACATGAAATCACTGCAAGATGATTTGGTAAAACGAAATTATTAAATAACAGCAGGCAAGTTCTATATCCTTCCTGCATGAAGTGTAAATTATCAAAAAATCTATCTCGGAAATTGAATTGTAAACAGGGCAAATCATATACCAGAAAAGTGAATTATGCCTTCTTAATCTGATGTGAAACAGTTATAAAACTTCTTATGAGATTTAATATTATGTACTCCTGTGAGAATGCAAAATATTGTTTACCAAATTATTTAAGGAAATTCATGTTTATAGATTTTTATTCGAAATCCTCGTAATTGGAAAGTTTCACTCATTAAAACTTTTGCAAAAAAAGAAAGAAATGCTAAAACATACATACAAATACGTTCAAAAAGGTCACACATACTAAAGAACACCTGAGCAAAGTATTTAAAGTCACACATCAATATTTCAGAGTTTCAAATAATACACTGGTAATAATGTCAGATGATCAGAGATTTCCAACTTTTTGACTTTTTCAATCCATATTCATAGGAGGCAAGTTTTATCTCGAAGTGAAAAAAAATTTTTTAATTTACAACAACGGTTGTCGAGGTAAATAACGTTGAAAAGTAAAAACGATGAGCGACATAAAAGCAAACTGTAACGTAAATAAAAAATACATAATAAATATTTAATTGAATAAATAATAAGTTATTTAAAAACCTTCGTTTTCGTCCGGACATGACAAATTAAACTTAGCAAGAGATAATAAATTTAAGTTATCGAAAACTTTTAAACAATAATATTAGATTTACAAAGATTAAAGGAAAATTTTAAAAAAAATTTAGATTTTAAAAATCGTTTAATTTTTATTAATGTCAGATTCAAAAATTTGATATATTTAATTAAAGAAAATTTGAAATAGCTAAAAGGGTGGTATATATTTGTTTTTAAAAAAAAATTAATACATTTCCTTGAGTGATGGAAAATATGAAAAGAAAAAATTGACCTCATGCAATATAAGCTTAATTTAAAGATTTCAAGTATCTGAGTATTGCTATCTGCAGTTCATTAAACTAATTGTTTTTAATTGTTAATTTCCTCATTAAAGCAGCAGGAATGAAACGTAAAAATATTGTCAAAGTTTTTACTCGACATAGTGACAGCTACCTCACGTGTCTGAAATTTCTTTCCTCATAGTCAGACTCCAATTTTTACAGCATCCTTTCATTTTTACAATTGCTTTCCTCAATATTACATTGATAGTTGCTGGAAGGATTAAACGTTTAAGTAAATTGTTAATTAAATCTCTTGACGTAGTTTTTCTGAAAAGCGAAGTAACTAATAATCAAAAAATTACAGAGTATTGATGTCAAAAGATTATACGAAGAAAATTGTACAAATAATTTTTGAATCCCTTTATTTCACGGTTAACGGTAAACGTTGCCGTGCATAATTCGAAAATCCGTTTGTAAATTTAAATATTAACGGCACGCCTTAAACTCTTCAACGATCTCTCAGAAAGGCTGCTATTCAAAATACGATGAAGAACATATTTTAATAGGTTACTCTTATTGTTTATTGAGAGATTAAATGTTGCTTTAAAATTTTGCCGTTTATTCGAAGATCGTAAAAATTTTCGTTGCAGAAAGCGAGTGTTTCATAGGAAAACCTCAGAACTAAAAGAGCCGTCCTGCCTATCTCTCTCTTCCTATGTTCGCCCCATCCAAGTGACAGTTTTCAAATGAAACATGGCCGTTCGATTTAGGTTCAATATTTTCGAATTGCTGTTTCCATTATTGAATAAACTTTCGCCTCGTGTCATTTTGATTCATTCTTATCGTAAGAATGATGCTTGCTGTAGCGTTCGAAAAACTCGACAGAAGGCCACTCGAGGGCAAAACAAGGAAATGGTCGTTACAGTTATGGGAAGTATATTTTGAGATAAGAAAAGAGGGTCGATCGTGGCGAAAAAATTTAGCTATAAAATCCAGTACAACAAAAGTGAAGAAAATTATCTCAAATGACAAGGCATAGAATAGAAATTTGATTATTTTTCAATGAGTTCAGAGAAGCTCAGACTTTCAGGCGATATACATTTAGCTGAGGCAGCCTAACATATCATGTCACAATATGTTTAAAATTGGGATTGTAAATCTTTAAATGTAATTTTTACAAAGAACGAAAATCAAAATAATGAAAAGACTGTTTTAAATCATGTTTTTTGCTGGTGGAACTGTTTTAAACTTAGAAATTTTAATCGAAACAATCGCTCAAAAGCTCGACAGACAAAAATCGATATTTTCCTCAGAATGTTCCAACTGAAATTAATGCTTCAATTAAATCTTTGTTCTACACCATTTCTTGCAGTGAACATTTCATTTGGGAACTGAATGATCTGCCTTTCTTGGAGACGTTCATTCGAATACAATTTCTTTCATTTTATCTTCGAGAAAAATCTTTGTATTTTGATCTCGTTTTGGAAAGACTCTGATTCAAAGTTTTTCTTTTTTTAGCAAATCAGGCTATAAAAGAAGAGAAATTTTTGATTGGCTTTATTCAAATCTCATTTGAATACCTTTAGTAAATAGAAAGAAACGTGGCTTGCCTATATCGTAAATAACGTAGAAGAAGTCAAAGAGTAAATAAAGTCCCGATAACTCTGCTCCATTCGTTGGACGCCTCCGGCAAACAGAAAATCGTAATGAAAAAAATCAGAATTAGCGTCGATGAGCATCTTGCCGAACTGAGTGTTTTGCTGATGTAAATTCCGGATGGCAAGATAAAAGATAGTTTAGAAGATGGAAAATAATGTGAAGCCTAGCTGGGGAGGCAGGAGGAAAATCGCGTCAAAACCTAATTGATGGAATACCGGATTTATTATTAAAATTCATTATCTTTCACATCTTAATAAGGAAAAAAAGAAAGATCCGATGGAAAAGTTTTCCAAATAAAATGATTTTGTATTGATTTTTTAATAAAGAAGAGATGAAGTCAATCTGAATCAAAAAGTTTGACGAAATAGGTAAAAAACATGTAATAAAGAATGTAAAGAGGGAGGGATGATAGGTAAAAGAGACAAAAATAAAGAATTCCTAAAAAACAACTAAAAAATCCTATCGAAAAATCATTGCAAACAACAGGATAGTTCTTTGTAAATTACCGTAAACGAAAAATTTAAAAATTTCGTTTAAACCTCAAATGGGAATCAGAGTAATGTCCATGCACGGTGAATATGGCTATGGGAAATTACCATAATATTTAAATCTTGCACTGCCAGGTAATAGATGACAAAACTCAAAAAAGATTTCATAAAGCATTGAATGTAAAGTAAATAGACATATGAAAAAGGCAATAAAATCAGAAATCCTGAAGATACCAACTGTCAGAAGTGAGCTTAGAGCAAAAAAATAAAAACGGATTTTTATGGGTTTCTCCGCCTATAACAATGCAGAACGGAACGCATGGTTTATTATATTAAAAATATTGCAATGCTTTCAATTTGGCTATGATTACATTCCCTGAAAGAATTTACGATGAAATAAAATGCATCTGGCCCCGAGAATCTTGATTTTATAAAATAAACGGTTATATAACACGGATTTTTAAGTGCGAAATTTCTAGTTCAAAAATGAGATAAATGTACTTAAATAGGTGCTACGAAGCAGATTCAGCAAATAAATCTTTATACAGTCAGGAACGGAGATATTAAAGAAGAAAGTTAAGCAATGTTTTAAACGTGAAATTGAATAAGGCAATTAGAATTAAAATAAGAAATAGATTTTCACCAATAAAATAAAATAGAAATAAAAATCACCAATAAAATAGAAAACACCTCCTTTGTGTAACAAATTTTAATTATAAAATACATGTTAATTTTAATTTATAGTCCATAAAAATTTGATAAATGGGCTCAAATTAAGATATAAAACTTTTTATATAGAAGAAAAAATTTCAGTTCTTAATCGGATCTGGCACAATAAAAGTTCAAGTATTTGAAATTCAGTAACACTGGTGCAAAGCATTCACTTACTTAATGATTCAAATTCTGCTATTATCAACTGTTTTAGAAAAAAAAACTACCTGCTTTTCCTGATCTCTGTTTCTTTTTTTGACGAGGAGGAAAGCTTCTTTTGATATATTCGCTGCACTGAGACCACAGCATTGATGGAAAAGATCTGAGGTAAAATCACTGGTAAAAAACCTCAAACATCATTTACTCGGTTCCCAGTGTGTTAAAAATTAATAATCATTGAGAAACTCATCTATCTTTTTAGCTCCCAGCTCTAACTGGCTGTTGGAGTACAAGATTTTCACCAACCTGACCGTGAAGAGGAGCCTCAGATCCTACGCAACACTGCATAGAGTTTTCTTAAAAAGTGCTCATACTCGAATTTTGCAGTGCTTTCCGATACCATTTGCATCTGTGCTCAGTCAAGAAATTGTATCGTTTGGTACGACAATTCAATCATTTCGAGAAGAGCGAGGGAATTATCTCCATGGCTCGAGAATTGAATTTTGTGTCCGCCAAAAGATGCTGACGCAACAAGCAAAAGTCGAGCATTTCGGCATCCGGAAGAAATGCACCATTTAGATCTATAAGCTTTCAAACGAGTTTTATTGACTGACAGGATCATCAGTGTATCACTGTTTTTATTTGCAATGAAGGCCCTCAGATACGAAGAGTTTAGTGTGATCGAGTCTATGCAGTGCCATTCACGAGAAAGAGTAAAGGATGTGAAAAACCTACAATGAAAAGCCATGCTGGGAAACCGACACTATCGAGATAAAAGTCCAATAAACTGCAAATTGAACCTTGAAGAACATTTAATAGGCTCGAGCGGACACTTCGGCGAAGCACTGAACTATTTTACACATTCCATAAACCAAAAAGGCATTGGGCATTTTATTTACGAGCACCATTAATTTCCTACATCACGCAGAAATGTAACTAGCTTGCTGTGTTTACTTATAGATCGAACTCAGATCTTATCTTGTCGACGGGGAGAATATTACTGAAGAAAGACAAAAAAATTCAAGAAATTTCGAAAATTGTGCGAGGCGAAAATTTCCAGTTTAAAAGTCATCAAATTTCCAAATCCTAAAATTTGTTTTCGAGAACTTAAGGTTGTTAACTCTATTTTCTGAATATCAAATATAGAACCAACACATACTTAATTAAAAATCGCAGCGATCATTCCGACAAATTCAAAAATCCGCAGTAATAACATTTTGTTTTCTCGCCTTCACCTAAGTTGCAGAGTAAAACACATTATCGGCTATCCGGAGGAAAATATCGTCGTTGATGTTTACTTTAACATCTTTGCTTTACGATAAGAGCACAGGCTGGAGCAGTGAGCGACTTTTGTCGAAATGTGCGATAATGCGAAATGAACGCTACATTTTGGCAGATGCTGAAGGAACATTTAGGAAAATGCGCGAGTGCAAAGTATATTTCGGAATATTTAGTAAAAAAGCATTCTCTACGAAAAGACCGCCACTAATTATTTCAAAGCGAAAAAATTTTTAATCTAATGCATATTATAAACAAACAAATCAGTTGAGCAAATAGTGCTTCGGTAAATCAATCTACATTTTTATAGCGATTCTATGGGTTATTACCTTTGTGCTTGCGCAAAATAAGAAGCAAAATGTTTTTGAAGCACTTATTGAATCAATTTTCAATGGAAAACATTTTCCAAAAACTCCCTTTGATAAAGCATCTCGAATGAAAACTATTTCATTTAAAAAATGAATCTGTTTCATAAATAAAAGAAGTCGAGTTTTACCAAGGCGATTTACCGTTCAGCGAACGGCTGATTTTCAAGATCCCTCACACTAAATAAAATCATATAACTTAATTTACAATGGTTCGCGATTTTTCGCAGACCGCGACCACTTGGTATAAGCATCAATTTCAGACCGCATTTCAAAGCCTAGAAAATTATTCGGAGCACAGCTCCCGCAAAGGAAAAGAAAAATCTTAATCTATCTTAAATCTCAAATACTTTTATAAAAAGTGGACGCAGAAAAGCAGGAATCTGATGCATAAAATTTTTACAAATTTAAACAGAAAGAAAACTTGGTTTTTTAAAAACAAAATCCAGAAAAAGAAGGCAGAAATTGATATTCCGCACAGTATCTGTTTTCATTTCTACAATCCAGGTCATTTAACAAAAGGAAAGCAAAGGAAATAAGGTTATTGTGAGATTCGCTCACTAGAAAACGTTCCTGTTCATAATGAACTGCCTTTTTTACATGTTAATAGATGATTCCACAATATATGCAGATTTAAGCATAAGGATGAAAACGAAAACTATATCAAGACTAATATAAAAAACATAAGTAATGATTAATATTATAAATAGCAAGCTAAATAACTACTTTAAAGAAACCACATTGAAAAATTTGCATGAGATTACTTCTGCAGCAACTGCATTGTCAAAAACGGAAAGAACTTATGAATTAATGAGAAGGAAAACCTTTGGTCAGTGAATTGTACAAAAAAACAATTTTTTTAAAAGACGGTTTCCGCTATGCAACTAAAGCTACCGTTGCCAAAGGAAAATATCAGACTGTGAGTTAAATCAAAAATCAAAGGAAGAAAACTGGGGAAATGATTTTTATCTACTTACTCACTAATTTATCAACGAACAAAAAATATCATCTTGCCTAAGCGTTCAAAAGTTCAATAAATTCGATCGCTTCCGTTCCTTCACCATCTATTCGAAAACTTTTCAGAAAAAGAAACTGATATATTTTCTCTTAATCATCATCAGTTTGTGATCAGATCTTATAGTACATCTTCCCACATGATTAACCATAGTTGGTTAGAGGTAGCTGGGATATTTCTTTCCAAGTTAATCTATTGTGGGTTAGAAAGAAACAAATGTGTTTTTCGGTCTTTTGCCATTGTACATTAACATGATCTTAGTTTATGAAATGGAAATTTTTCAATATTGAAAATATCCCCTTGTGTTTTAAAGCGAAAATGTAATATAAACCTACGATCGCGATTAATCTTGGCCAAATCTTTTTTATGTCGAATAATCAAATAGTGAAAAATTTGAATTTCTGACCTGTTCCAAAAAATTAATGTTTTTATGAATAATAAGAAATTAGTTCTAGAATTAGGCAATGAAAAATGGTATCAGATTTACGCAGTTTGTGAAGTATTGGAAATTTTAATGAAAAACAATAAGGAATTGTAATTTAATTAGCAAACGCATATATAATAAGATAAAAGCTTTTACAAAAAGTTTAAATCAAGTTAAAATTACTTACCTTCATCATTTGCCGTTGTTAAAAGGTATGGACGAAAAGCCAAAAAGAAGAAATAAGGAAACTGAGGAAAACTTATGAAATCGAGACAAATCTGAAAATGGAATTAATTGATTTACGGTGCAAAGAGGAATTAAAACAAGGAATAGATCTTAAGTTGTACCGGAAAATTCTGCAATTAAATTACAGCCACACGGCACAGACTTGCGAGTGCTTTTGAATGTATTTTGCTCCTCTGAGAACAATTCTTTTTCTTTCAAAAAATAACTTCTCTAACACCATGCTTTATTAATTATCCCAAATCTTGAATATAAAATTGAATTTCATTTAATTTAATTGACAAAAATGATATTCCGATTTATCGTCCCAATGACAAATATCGAATTTTAATTGAAAACATTAAGCCAAAGCAAAGAAAAGCAAATGTTCCGCACATAAAATGGGAATTGCTCTTACTTTCTTTTCGCGTTTTCGGTCATCCAAAAGTCCGTTACTTTTAAATCGTCTTTTCTTTTTCGTCTTTGCTTACTCCGCTTTCTTTGCTCACTCTCTAACAGCAATGCTCCATTTTCTCATTCTGATTCTTACTTTCTTCCATTTATTTTCAAAATATTCTTTTAAATTGAAGCTTCAATAGATCTTCAGCATTTTTCTTACAATCTCCAAACTTACAAGAGTTCATGATTCACTTTTACTCCTTCCAAACCCTCGTTTGCCATGACAAAAATATATTTTTAATTTTCTTCTTCAGGAAACATATGAAGAAAAAAAAAACTTGCTCTTTGTTAGACTTTCACTATCATTATATTAAATTTTTATTACGTGGTTCTTTATGTTATTCTATTTATTTTTTCACATTTTTAAGTATCTTACTTGATTTATCAATAAAGAAATTCATATATGCATATATATAGTTTATGTTTTTGTATGTATAAATATACAGATATTAGAATATGAAAAATACCAGCAAAATGATCTACTAATTACATAATGATCTAACTAATTACATAAGAAATAATTTAAAAATGTGGAAATATAGAGAAATCTGCTTATTCTCACATTCTACAATTTAAGAACAATAGAGGGTAAACCACTTAATTACTGAATAAAACAACGGGCTACTTGGCCTCAGTTGTAATAAAAGGCTTTCAAATTATAGTTTCCAAGACTGCACTAAATACTAGCTACTAAACTAGCTAGTATTTTATAGCTATTAGTAGCTAAAAGCTACTAAATACTACCACACACTAGTACTAAATACATAAAACCTATAAGAACAGCGGGTATGCGAATCTGAGTTTAAAATTCGATTGGTCAATATCAAACTTTTATTTTAAATAGTATAAATATCAAGCTGTTTGAAACTGTCTCGGAACTAAAGAAGTTGAATTAAAAAGAACTCCCGCATGTTAATTAGTTAAATCTCTTTTTCTTTAAGCTGTGAGCAAATAAGTCGAAGCAAAGTCCCTCAGTTAAAAGTATGAAATATAGCGACAAATATCCGAACAATCTTGTTAGAGAAATAAAGTGGCAAACTAATGGCTGCAGGTAGTTTTCAATTTTTGCGGGAAAATTAAAGCCTTTCGAGTTTAGATCAACTTTTCCCATCTACTTGAAAGTCGGAAATAATTTTGATGTTAAAGGTAATTTTAACGCCTCTACCTACAATACTGTAGAAACATTCTTTTCAGAAGCTGGAGAAGTTTACGTTGTTTAGATTGCAGCAAAAAAAATGTTTAGCATGTTAAACTGACGGGGAAGCATGCACAGGTTTTGTGGAAGTGTAAACAGCAGTGTAAAGCAGCAAAGAAAATTATAACGTTGTAGTCTGTAACTTTCCACAGATTTTGGATGATCTGACATTGTGACGCAAGTACTAGTGACGGCATTGAAATTCATGATTTTTCTGAAATTCTGAAATGATTTTTCGAAATTGATGCAGACAGCTGAGAAATGATCAACTGAAAGAAACCTCCAATGGCCATTACTTATATGCGAATGTGAAACAATTGAAAAAACATGGGACTCTATGAGGAATTTTCATGTACATTACCTAAGAACTTTATTGACTTTAAAAAACGAATCTTTCTCACCATTGATGAATTTTTTTCAGTTTACATCAAGTACCAATCCATATTTTATCACTACTTTTTTTTTTCATCTATCTTCACCAAGCTTACAGACACGAGGAGGTATCTGTTTAATTTTTATAACCATCTCAAAAATTCGTCTGGAAATTGAAATATTCTCCCGTTTTGGAAAGTTTAGTAATGATTAGAGTACCTTCATAATTACAAAACTTAAGGAACCCGTCATCTATTGAAGCCGAACCGTAGGAGACAACTCTTTTTTTCTTCAAGTTCCATTATATTTTCTTCTAATGATTGCAGTTCCTCTGGCAGTTATCTTTTCAAAACAAACACTCCATATTATTTCAACACAAAGTGAGTTGTTTTAATGATCTTCTCAGTTTTCATACCCTTCTATGTGTGACAACTATCACAGGAATATTTCAGCACAGGAACTCACTAAGTTTTATTATTTTTATCGATTACTTGACATTATCTTTTGACAGCAATATTGGTTTTAAGGATCTTTTGTATTTTTGGAAAATTTGTGATTCAAATGTCGATTTTGCCAAAAGTTTAATCTTTGCGTTCGAATAAATTTTCCACACGCTTTCAAGTTTTATTGTCTGTTCTTTTGTATTAATCATAACATTCCTTCCTAAAAATTTATTTGCTTATGCCATTCGATCGCTTGAGTTGCAAGCTCCTTTTTGATTTCTTCAGTATACTGAACTTTTTGATACTTCAGTAACGTTTTATTTTTTTAAATAAAATATACATTTTGTAATTATTTTCGATGCAAAAGTCAAATAAAAATAATTGAAAAACTGATTTCTTTCACTTTTTTATTGTAAAGTTCCGGGGGCTTCTCCGTCAATTAAATATGAACTGTTTTGTGAATTGAGCAAAGCCATTTGAAGAATAATTTAAATCTATAAAACTTAGTACCTCGAAATTTGTTTTAAAATAATAAATATCATTATTATTTTACTAAAATTTTTATATAAACAGAGACTCTTATGAACCCTGAGAAATATAATGAAATGCGCATAATTTTTTATAATTTTTTATAGCAAGGCTATAAGAATTATATGGATATAATGGGAACATTTCATTTATTTTGTAAACTTTTGAAAAATTTACCATATCGTGAACTTCCATAATTGAAAACGGTCGGATCTCCTCACCAAACTTGGATTTCATTATCCGTAAGGCCTAAATGGTTCTCTTTTTTTCGACCGGTCATTCGTGCTAAATTGAACAAAATTTTTCCGAAACATTTTCCACTATTCTTATGCGTCATATCATTGAAAATATCAACATAAATTTCTTAACTATGTGTAAAACCAACAAGCAGGTTTATATCAAACTCGATATGCAAAACCTGAATTATTTTACTAGTGGACAATTGCAAATTAAGTTTTGTTCAACTCTATCGTCGATATATGTTCCATTTCAGCGAGAATGCGTCTATTACTTTTAGCTGTATAAATTGGCAAAACTTTCTTTCATCTTCTCCTTCGAATCGCTATACTAACAACAAAGAAAGCAAAGTAAAAAGGATTTTGTCTTTCTGAAAAATGTCGAGAAGCCAGAACGGAAATTAAAATGCACACAAGATAGAAATGAGACTTACCATTCGAAGAAAGGAAAAGTTTTGATTTAGCTGCAATGGAATAAGCGGAACTGCAAAGAGCCCGAAAGCGCGTTACTACAGCGTTATTCAAAGCTAATTTCGCCGTCATCTGCTAATTGTTGGATTTCTTTATTAGCAACTCTCATATAATTGCCTCAAATGGTTTTACACTCTTCGACACGCCTGCAGTTCATTAAAGTTAAATAAGATCTGCCTGCAGATGAATTTGTACCAGCCTGTGAGGAGCTTAAACTTTTGGATTTCGTCATTAAGCACGTTCATTCAAATGATGCATTCGCTTATTAAATGACAGCAAGCATATGCTCGGAGGTGCCCAATACAAACGCAAATATATACATCATATATTTAAACAATATCTGATATGAAATTGTTGATTCGGAGACAATTACGAATAGGCTACTCAAAGAAATTAAAATGTCCCGAAATTGAGACATCCGGATTACTAAAGAAACTACTGTTCTTATATTTTCTAAAGTTTAGATTTTTTTCGATATTGACGTTTTCAAAAATGAAATTTGTCTGAGAAAATGACAATCGTATTCCATAGGAGATTTTTCTAATGGAGAGCAATTCATGGACAAATTTTATCGAATTCACAATTAAAACGATCACTTAATGAAAGGAATAGCCACCTACTCGCTTATAAAAAATTAGTTTAAGGTCTTATCGATTCACACAATTTCCTTTTTCAATTTGATAATTAGCGGTAAATTTACTTGAGAACAGGGACCTGAACGAGCAGCAAATTTAAAGCTAAATTCATGTAAAAAAAAATTAAACATTTCGGTAAGGAAAATATTTTTGCCAAATTTTCAAATTATTGAAAAAGAAAAAAATAATAAATAATCCATCAATTTAACTCTCAAACATCTTAATGCTTCTTTAATTCCGCAGCAGCTACTCCTAATTTTTGACATTTTTCCATATCCGGAATTTTTCGCCAATAGAGGTTCAGATTCGAAAATTATTCCTTTCCACAGTTTTTCTTCATTTATAAAAAAAAAAAAAAAAATCTCCTTTCGGTCATTTTTCGACCTCATATATATTTCGATATTTCCAAAAGCAATAAAATCGTATGCACAATCCTATTTGTGCATAATTAAGGATAGTTCGTTTGAACCAGTCCCGTAAAGATTGGTTTCGATAGTAAGGAAAATATTTTCCTCCATTTTGACCGCAGAAACGTTGGAAAATTTAAATAATTCATTCTGATGGAAAACTCATATTGGGAGTTGCAATCCAGTCCTGTCGCTCCATCGAATTTCACTTCCACCAACAATTTTGGGAAACGTTCGCTTCACTGGATCCCGAAAACTGCTTTCAAAATTCAGATTCATCATCCCGAAATGTTATCTTTTCTCCAGTTCGTGTGATCCCACCGCTTGAACAAAAATAGCTCTTGAAGAGTCCCCGGAAAAATTGACTCCATCTTTCGATTTGAAATAATCTGTTATTCGTTTAATTCGGGTTCCCTATGTCGTAAGAAAGTTTGCTGCATCCTTACGGGGCAATTATGAGGGTCACCTCATTTTACAATGCTCTTGACTCCTGGATATTATTTGCTTTGCAGTATAAAGCGGAGATACCTACTAGTTTCATACGTTTAATTAATGAGTAAAAGCAAAAAGTGATGGAGAGTTTAAAGAGAGCGAAATCAAACTGCCATTTTACTTGCAGCAGTTTTCTTTCGCCGAATGACTATGTAAGCGCAACTAAGATTCACTTTTTAAGATGTTGTTCCTCGAAGTTCTTATTATGTTCACTTTTTGGACCGCTATTTACTGTTTTCGACATAAGGCAACTTTTTCCCCATTCACTCATTCCCTTGCATTTATTCGCGAACTTGTGATTTAATTATATGAAAATAAGCTCTTTAAAATTTAATCTGAAAAATATAAGCGATCCAATAAATTATTTATATTTAGAGTTAACCCGACCTGGTATTTTAAAATTTTAAGACTTCTTGCAAAAATTATTTAGTCTTTTAGATTTAATAATTTATTGGATTTTTCGTGTCAAAAAAATATAATTAATGATCTAAAAGCAAGTTTAGAAAAAGGGCTAGAGTGAACTGCATTTTTGACTCGCGTCCTCGTTAAATAATTTCCCAAATCTGCATTAAGAACTCCACTAATTTAACACCTTTTATAACAAACATTTCAAGCAATTCCTTTCTTTGTTATAAAAACTTTGTCCCTCTAAATTTATTTTTTTGCAAGGAGCTTAGATTAAGGTAATTTGGCTTTCTTACTTCCTGGCATTTTCTATATGAGGGCTAATGATGAGCTTGATCGATTCGAGATTTTCCAGTTGCTTGCTTTCCGCTGAATTTTTCCAATGATTTTGAATTCTCATCATGAAGGTCTGGCTCTCAGTCATAGAACGAAGTTCTATAAATTAATTTCTAAGGGCTCCGATTCGAAGTCATTGAATTTGCAATTTAAACCCGTTTTTCTTTAAACAATTAATTTGCAAGGCATAAAAGCTGGCAAAGCAAGTGCTGATGAATAAAATGCATTTCCGTTATTATTTTTCGACATTATAGAAAACCGGAAGAAATTCTACAATATGCAGCCGTAAATAAATTCAAAACAAAAGGCAGAAATATTTGTTTATTATGAATTAAAAAAAATATTATTCTGTTTCAGAGTTAACATCTTCATATTTGCTCGGTTTTTCATTCTTAAAAACTTCCACCTGCCCTTTTATATAGATTTTCTTTAAGAATCTAGCCCTATATGAGAGAACTGACATGAAAGAGAAAAAAAACTAAAAAAAAAAATTACGGTAATTTTTATTTTCTATTACGCAAAGTATTCCATATTAAACCTGTCAAATTAATTTTTATAGAAATTAAACTTCCATCACTGAGCTATCGAAATAACACTCTGTAAAAGAATAATTTTTTCTTTTCGTCAAAGCTTACCGTTTTTACATAATTTAAATCAGCACCATCTTATTTATTATTCATTCGGCCATAACGAAAGCTTGAAATTTCTTTGAAATGAATAAAGACAACAGCTTTAAATATAAATAATCCTGCTTAAATTTTATATCAGACTTTATCATTTCAAAATGATATTTTTAGGCTATTTTTAAAATGCATTACTATTCTGAGAAGTTCATGGCGACCATAAGCATTCATCAGTACATGTGTAGGCACATACTCTACTTAGATCAATCTGTCATTTGATGTCTTCTATCGACCTTTTGCATGGTTCAGCTTTGAACGCGGTTATTTGTTAATTGCACATTGTCCAGCCTTCTTATTGTCATTTGTCATTTGCAACCAAATGATGAATTCTCGATTGCTTTTTTGTCGGCTGCAAACATTTACGCAACCGGTGCAGCATTAAATATGCATTAATTAAATTCCTAGCAATATTATTATTTTAGCTATTACGATAATTGCTTTGTGACCCTAATGTAATTAATTTACCTTTCTCATTAAGTTATGAAAGAGCTCACGACATATTCGTGTTTAAATATTTTCATTGATGATTTGCATTCATTTAGAAGTTAAATTTTTTTAATTTTGTGGAAATATTTTCAGTTTTACAACAAATGATTGAGAAAATATTATTTGAAACCAGCAGCTCGTGTAAAATGAATCAGACTGTGTGTTTTTTTATTTTTTATTCCATGCTGATACATTGAGGTTTAGTTTATTTTTTGCTATCTGTTCCACCTGGTAAGTTAATTACAATTTATTATTTCTGTGGAGACCCTTTTATTTTTACATATATCAAAGATACTTCTGACACCAATATCAATAAGATATTTATAATAGCTTGTTTATTATAATTTTCTTTTAAAACGGTAGGAGAATTATTTACATATACATTTCTGAAAATATGAAATAAAGTCAAAGTCAGGTAAAAATTCTCCGATTTTTTATTATACAAATTTTTAATTATTTTAAATTTTATATTTACAAACTTTTGTTGATTTATTAAGGAATTTTCGAAGAAAATTTATTATAGAATTATAGATTAATATAAAAGAGTTGTTAAGTGCCTTTTCTGTGTAATATTTTTTGGTCAATGAAATATATTTCATTGATTTTCAAATAAATAAAATAAATTTTATCCATAAAATAAATTTAATTATTTAAACACCCACATTATTTCTGTTAATAGTCTAATTAAAATTAAAAGCAATTAATTTTCAATATATGATAGTTCCATTCTTTTTTTCTATATTGCATTTATCATCACTAAAATTAAAATAAATCTACATTTAAGATTAATATTTTCAATAACATTATTTTTACCAAAAAATAAAAATAAATAATACATAATACATTAAAATAAGATAATTTTTTTACGTAAATAAAATGTCTATCACAAAAGCATAAATTAAAAATGCAGAGAATAGTGAAAATGAACTGCATATAAAGAAATTGAAAAATCATTAGTAAACATACGTATGACAGAAGTAAGTTCTTGTAACCGATTATTGTAAGAAAGAATTGATTATATGTAAGACAATGAATAATGAGGTATAAAAACTCTTACGTACATCTGAGAATAATTTCCTGCAATAGTTCGTAAGGATATTTAGCAAAAATTGATTGTATGTTTATGGAACAAATTATGTATGATTGTTCAACTACGTTTGAACAACTTTCATAATCTTTAATTGTTTGGTCTGAGAATGCAAGGATTAAGGTTAAGTTTGGATCTAACATTTTCTCTAAATAACAAAAGAAACTCTTTATTTCTTATTCTTTGACGTCGTAAATCCTAATTATAGTCGTTCAAGTTCTCGTAAACTATCCATCGAAAGATCAATTATTTATTCATTTATCACCGTACTCATAGGAAAAGATATTTATCATACTGGCCTTAATATTTATTTTGTTTCATCACTGATTCTGTTTTTACTTTTGCCCCGTTTTCATACTAACCTTTACTTAAATTAATGATCACATTCTATAAACCGAATAATGCTTTTAATTCAGACTGTTTCCTAAAAAAAAAAGAAAAATCGATCGATTATCCTACCATTAATTCCAAATAATTTTTTCTTACTTCCGTAGAGCGCTAATTTTCACTTTTATTGTTTACTCTTAATAATATCCACAATTAGCAAAAAAAACAAGGAGAGCACCAAGAATAAAAGGATGCTACTAATGAGAAAAAATATTAGAAATAGAAAACTAGGAGCACGTTGAAACGATGTCAGATTCGTGCTTTCGGATAGCATTTTGAAAAGTGAAATTATAAATCCCAGAATACCGGGATCTCAGCTCTCAAATTGATATCGCAAATGGAAAGCCGCAGCTATCACTCGGGTCGAAGTTATTTCGTTTGATAACAACTGCAGAGCGAAAAAAAAATTATTTTCTGCAAGATGAGATCTGAAATTAAATTGAAAAAATTTCCTGAGCTTTACATATGAAAAGCACATGGAAAATTTCTGGCTTTTCAAGAAAATTCCCATCAAATGGGCCTACAATTTCTCTTCAGAACACGCAGAAGAGTAGCGATCTCTTAAAAAACGACATTCTCTTTTTAGCGACGAAGGATTGTAATTCGAAGGATTGTAAAGAAAAAGAAATTAAAACTTCTTCATTGAAAACTGTCATAAAATATCGACTATACGAATTAGAAACCAGTGTAAAATATTAAAATAATAGTATAGGAAAAAAATGCTTGCTCGAGAACGAAAGCAAGTTACATTGATCTGCAGGCCTTTTGAGCGTTTGCGATTAGACTCTTGAACAATTAGTGTATGGAATGGCAAAATTTCAGACTTGATTAAACCCTTTCAATTGTTGGATTGTGTACTTGCGGCACGAGTCAAAGTTGGCTTGTTTTCTTGTTCCAAGTCCATTTCAAATGTCAGACTTGTTAAGAACAGCGGAAACTGGAGATTTTCGTACCTTGACTTACTTCATGAATGGATTTCGCATTCAAAGCACATCACTAAAATTTAAATTATTTTTTAAATATTACTTCTAATATTTTATTCTTTATTCAAAATCATTTAATAGTATGAGAAGTCTAAACGAAAGGTCTCAAAGATTTAATCGTAATTCCGTAATCTTAAAAGCAAGAAAATAAATTAACAAAATCAATGTAGAAATTCATTATTTGCTTTTTTTGTAATTGAGGATTTATAAATCGAGATTATACCATTGTTTATATCATTATCACATATACAATAGTATTATAATCAAAAAAAATTAAATATCCTGCATCCAGAAAGTATACTTTGTAGACAAAATTTGTCAAAATTATAGGATTATACTTGATTCAATTTTTGGCATCATTTACATGAACTCATATTGTAAGTTAAGTGAAAATTTTTTATTTACCAATAGATATTAACATCATTAGACGAATCTGATGTGTCAAAGGAAGACAATTTGAGCAACAACAAGCAAAGCCCAATCCAAAGGAAATGATTGAAATAACTTTTTACCGTTAATCCTTGTCAACACAATTTTTTGATCCTTCCTCATCATCGCTAGATGATCTAATGCAGTAACAGTAATGCAACTTCAGTTCTGAAAAAATTGGCCAATTTTACATTCGTGTTTTTTATTTTTACATGGTAAACACCAAAAAATGAGCAACGGCAATATTGCAAGAAATGATTTATGGTTTCTACCGTTTGAATTATCAATTTCCAAAAATTATATAAATTTTGCGATACGACTCGCCTTTTCTTTATACGATCAAAAGTTTTTATATGAGTGAGAACTCACAACGTAAAAAATTTATTTTATCTTATCCTTGGTCATTCAGGCACTTCCTTCAGATCGCTTTAACCTTAATTTTGTTGCTAACCTTTTATGCTCACCAAAATTCCGCGGACGAAAGGAATTTTCCCAAGGAAATATTTTATGAAAGGATTTTTTCAATAAATACTTCTAATTTATATAATTTTGAAATTTTGAGGAAATCAGAGACGAAAAATGTAAATAAATCGACGAAAAGATCTGTTGAGTGAGAATATATTGATTTTACTTTTGAAATTCGCCTACAATTTTTATGCAGAATTTTATCTCTCACTTTTTAAGTGCACTAAATATCAGTAATCTGCAAAAAGTGAATTATGTCCACCAAAATCAAAAATTATGAAGTTCAGGAGCTTATAAGAGTCTAAACTGAAAGAATAATCGAATATACAAAGGGAAAATTAAAATGTTTCTTCAGTTGCAAAAATCCGGACCTAAATGGCATGTCAGTGTTAATAAGTACGAGGCAAGAGTTCTTTCTTCACTTCCTACAGAAGGCCGACGAAGGGCAGATTACCATGGAAAGCCTAAGATCTAAATCATTCGGGACAGTGCAAAGAATGCTGAGACCCTGCGATAAGAAATTTGCTAATAGTCAGCGTTCACGATTATACATATGCGACAAACTGGCAGATTGGTCATAATATCAATTGGATTAACTAAAGCTTGAAAGAATGTGATTTATGATTGCAGTGATGGGAAAAACAGAGGTAAAATTCCTCGGTTTCATGCGTCAAGCCATTTCCGAAATTTTGTACCAATGCGTTATCTTCTTGATTTGACCGAGCATTTGACCAAAGCTCGAAAATTCAAATGCAAAGTCCCGGTAACAACATCACTTATTTCTTTCGTTTTACAGTGGTCGATGCGGTACACTTGATGCAGTTCACCTACACGCGACCTTATTCGGTGTTCAGTACAGAAAGTCTCAATTTCTAAATCCCTATATATATTATAAATCTCTGTGAAATCTATAAAAACAAAAGTTCATTTTGAGGCTAAAAGAGTTTATAGACTCTTATATAATAAAAAAATATTGCTTAAAAGAGTCTAATCAGGTTTTTAAAACTTTCTGAACGATATTAATGAAGCAGCTTCTTGTTAATCCCTTCACTTTCATTTGCAAAATATGTTCTCAAAAAATGATTATAATAGTATTGTAAAAGATCTGGAATTTCAGATTAAACATCAGAAACAAAGCAACCAAAGTAACTCCTTCCGATAATATCTATATATATTGAATACCATTAACTTTTTATCATACTTCCGCTGTCATTCGCTTATCAAAAAGGTTAAAAATACTATTTACACTATCCATTTATATTTTAATAAATTTGATCTTGATAAATACTATCGTCTTTGAGATTTCCTACGTTGAATCCATCTTATCACTACCAAAGGCTTTTTTACGCAGACACTATTGCTGACATTTACCAGTCCATATCGATAACGTTCTTCTAACAAAAGAAAACAGAAAAGATCTGAAAATGGATTTTTTGACCTCAAAAACCCTTTAAAGTATTTTTCAATCGCGTTATAATCAAAATGGCAATATTGACTTCTTTTCGGGATAAATTTGACTCGACGGTGAGAAATTTAGACGCCCTTCACTGCTTATAATGAAGGATTGATCGAAATAAAAGGATATAAAAATAGATTGAAACCATGAATTTATCAGAAATAATTTACGATAATTGAATATGATGGAAGCTCTCGCGTTCAATGGCTAACCTTTAATTAAGATTTTAATTAAGAAAATATTAGTATTATACACGTTGTAACTAATAGCCACATATTACGAACGTTTCAGTCAACAAAGACATTTTAATCACAAAGACGTTTTGATACACATGCAAATGGATTCAATGTGTATAAAGGTAATGGTTTCTTCGACATGTGAATTGTGGGAATGAAAAAGTCAACCCTCATCCCTTCCCATATCTAATGGATATATCCTTGTTGTATAATAAACGGGAAATGCAGCTCACTTATAACATTAATTAATGTTTGATATATTCAATTTTTATGTGTGAACGTTTACAGGATCTGGAAAGTGCGAATGGTACACCACATATTTTTTTTTAATATCGATCATCAGCAATGTCTCTCTAAAGTGTCAACCATGAATCCGCATCAATACCAGCGTTGAATTCAATATCTGCGAATTATTGAATCCATCTGCGACGGGGGGAGGCTTTTTAATATAATTGTAATTCTCTTCGTTAAAATAACGCCTTTTCCAAACATATAAGCTTTTCCAAGGATGATTCCATGGTGAATATTTGTTCCTAAATGATTAATGACACTGCATAACAAAATCTTGTGGCTTGTTTTTATATTTCCTAAAAAATTCATGATAACAATGAAAGAGAAATGAAATTAGAGGTAAATTATCGACCCAAAAATCTTCATAAACTGATTTAAGTAAACAAATGGAATATTTAATTCATATAACTAAGTCATTATAATTTGGAACCATATGTAACATATTAATGAAAAACCTAAATTATTCTCATACTTCAATCTAATTGGAGAATCCTCAAACATTATTAACATTTCGCTAAGTCAGTGAAAATAGTAATGCTAATTTTTTAGTTATTAATATTTTAATTTATATTATTCACAAGCTGACAGTCTTGTTTATTTTATTTCCATTCTTATGAATTCTTATTAGTTCTCGGCAAATACAGAACGTGAAAGAAGAAAAAACCGATATGCTACAGAAAGAAAACGAATCTTTATCGTAATTTTCCTTTGAGAGACAAATTGTAAAAGAAAAACACTACTATTATATATATGTAATGAAAATATTTTATTTGTCAGCTCAATAAATTAGAATTGAGGAATGTGCCATTTTTAAAATGATGTATCCTGCTATTTTAATTATTGTAACATTAAACAGTTCATGAAAGGATATTAAGAAAATGAATTGAAAAACACACGCATTATCTTCACCTTTTTGGTTATTTTTCCAAATAATTTTTTTAAGCGGTAAAATGAGAATATTATTTATCCAATCAATTTCGACTTTCAAATACCAGACCATCAGAGAAGTGCTCACCAATACGAACTAAAATCGACTAAAGAAAAAAAATATCCTTCGAGAAAATCAAAATAGCTTTACGCTTCACATAAAGATTGACAAGTTCAAAATGATAATCTGAAAGATAAAATAATTCTCCTTTCTTATTATTTTTACAAACTAGCTCTGATGCAGTAGAATCATTAATGATTTTAAATCTTATCCTTTTCACATAATGTTGTGTCAGAATACATATATTTATTAATTTAAAGGGTTGAATTCCAATTGATTTTGAACCACTTATAGTTCAATATAATCCGAATAATTTGAGATGCTCTGCCTTGCATTCTTCGGTTAATTGTATCTACAGTTTCTACTCTTATTTCTATAATTCTTACTGCAAATTATCTGATTTTTTATGAAATGTTAGGATACTTCGGCAGTACAATATAAAGTCATCGATCACCATTTTTATCAAATTGAAAAAAGAATTATTTCAATAAATATAGGGGTAATAAAATTAAAGTGATTTAAAGTAATCCACCGCAATTGAAATATAAAGGCGGATTATTAAAAAAATTCAAAAAAGGATTGCAAAGAGCTGTAAAATATAATTAAAATGTATAATGTGAGGAAGGAATTTTTCACTTTAACGCATTCAGCTTTCATATTGATTAGTCAAGTTTTATCGGCATTTGCAAAGGAATAAGTTCGAGGATGATGCTGGTTATTTCATCGCCAAATCTTCCTTATTTTCTTTTTTGTTTCAACCTAAGATGTATTGAATATGTAAAATGCTTCTAAACTGACTACCAGCTGAATCCATTATCATTCAATTCGAAATCAGAAAAGAAATTCATTCGCGTGGAAAAGTAAATATAAAAATCAAACAAAAATTACAATGATTTAGCTCAGAAGCTCATGAATTAAAATTTTTTTAAACATTTCTCAAAATGAAATTATTAATAACTTTCACAAAAATTTATCCTAATGAATTCAATTTGAAGCTGCCTAAAAATAAAAATCAGAACCAAAGTTCCCCGAGCAATGATATAATTGTAAATTAGATTTAGTCACATCTTTCACAAAGTGAATTCTACTTTAGCTTGATGATGAAAGAAGTAACAAACAACGCAAAACAAATAGCTAATGCGAAAACATAAAATATTCAAGGTTGCCATCAGACAGCACAATAGAGTGAAATGTATTGATATTACATCATATAAAATCTAAATATGACATGTTCTTCGAGTTATAATTTAAATACATTTATATTTAAAAAAAACTTTGGAGAATTTTCCGAAAAAATTTTGAAAAATTTTTGTGTTATATATATATATTGTAAAACTTGCATTATATATTTTCAACTGAAGTCTATCAAGATAATGTCATTTTATCAATAAAAATAAATAAAAATATAGTTTTACAAAATAAAATATAATTTTCAATGGGAGGGTTCGAATATAATCTATATAAATAATATGAATCTTAAATGTTCTGCCCAATGAATCTTGTGTTCGTAAATTTAAATAAATATAATTTTTATAAAGCAGAAATAAAAAATCAGACATTAAAAAATCAATTGATAATTCTATTTAAACAACCTATGGACTGTTAAAAAAATAATTGTAAACGTTTACAACTGCATTCATTAATTTTGGAGTCCATGTCACAAATTATTCGTGCACATCAATCATGAACATTGTCATTCAATTTCATTCCAGACTGATTGGGAAAAAATTAAGAAAATATATTTGAGTGAATATAAAGTGAAATGTGGCGTTAAAAATTATATTTCAAAGTATTCTAAACATTTATTTTTAATACTCTAAATATATAGTAAGCCAGTTTTAAAAAGTAAAATTCTTATGAAATTCCAGTGAAATAAGCAGTCTTTCAGTTTCATAACTGAATTTTCTCTGTAGCTAGCTATTAAATTAATATAATCAATATTATTATTATAACAGTTTAATTACATCAAAATAAGAAATTAACGACAAAACATGCTTTTTAATTTATACACATAGATTATTCATTTAATTTTGTCACTAAGTATTAAAAATCTTACCAGTAAACTTAAAATTTAATTTTTTGATTTATAACTGAGCAAAAGCGTGCCAATATACCTGGAACAAAAGAAACATTATTTTGATTTGGAGTTCAATTTTAAATTGTGTTCAAATTAATTAATCTCCATATTTAAATTTTTTCACGTTGATTGCATGCTCGTTCAAAAGTCTCGTCAGACACTGCATAATTTGTCGTGAATCTTTTTATCTTGATTTTCAATTGTACAACTTTCCAAACATCAAGCCTGTTCTGGTATACTTTAAATATAGGGGGGGAGCATTTTCTCGTTTGTTCTTTTATGGAAAATCTTGAAGCTGATGTTTGTTTATTACTTTAATCAGTATTAGAAAGTGAGCTGATTGTATAAAATTATAGTATTATCCAATTATCGATATCGCTGATATTTAGGCTGATGTTAACAAAACTAATTTAATGATCTATCGATTCCAAATGTCTTTTAAACAATCTAAAATTATAAACATAAATAAATATTATAATTAAAAATTCCATTTGAGGTTGCCGGTAGCAGACAGTAACTCTATCAAAAAAAGACTAGTTGAATATACTTAATGGCCTCTTTGTTGTGATAAGTTCTTACGAACTTTTTATTAGCAGTATAAAAGCTTTATAAAAAAAGAAAACAATGCGAAAAAAAGGTTCACCTCAATATTATTAAATTTAAAATTCAAAGATCCGTCAATCTTAAATCAAAAAAGCATTTCGAATATTAAAATAGTTAATTTCGATTGAAAATTTTTAATAAAACAAATGAAGAGGTTTTCATATACAGCTAATGGAAAGAGAAATGTAAAACGAGACGTAATGCAGAACTGACAGCAATTATCGCCAAGAACGAGCTTTAAGCCGATAAGAAAAGAAACTTTATCAAGAAGAAATTCGAAAGAGAACAGAGAACATTTTTCTTTTTTTGAATCGTTATTGGTTTCTATAGTACTTGAAACGGAAACTTCCAAAACTGCTTGAAATTGATTAACCGCCTTCCATTTCGCAGGCGATTTTATTACCGTCAAATATTGGATACACATAATAAAGCATGATCTTGAACTTTTTATCGATCTTTTGTTAATGTGTTAAATTCAGGATTTAGGTAATTGAGTGTTCTGATTACTGGGAAAGTAAATTACCGTCCGCAAAGGCTGCACTTTAATTCATTTTTCCTTCGGCAATTTTGTTGATGGGTTTCGAGTAAACAGATATTCAGCATTTGAAGCAAGTAGGCTTTGGGAATTTCTGCAAAATATAAATCTGGTCGATATGATTGCTAATGAACCAAAGCCGTTGGCTTCTCCAGTCTAGTTATCCAAGTAGTTCGTAGACAAGTATAATGTCTGTAGGACGGTCTCCTTACAAGGAAGTTTTAATCAATTTCCTCAAACTTACTTTTTACAGATTATGGGGTTGATAGATGCTGCTCGAGCTTTTAGATGAAAGAATTTACGTGCGCTAAAGTAAAGAACATACTTTTATGGGCACATAAATGCGTGTTTTTCCTCCACATCGAAAAAAATAATATGAGACAGATCGACATAAACTATGGAAAGTACAACACTGAGAAAAATATTGCAAGTGAAAGACATTACAATCCTGAGACACCCAATAGTTCCCGTTTCGCCTTTTGATGAGATATTCACTGATATATGATATAAATTCACAGATGAACAGATATTAGTTCAATATTTAAAGTTTAGCAATTGAAACAAGGCTTATTTTGCTAGTTAACATGTTTTCTTCTACTTTAGTTTTTTCCACTAGTAAAAAATGTTAGTCTAAAAAAATGTTTAAAACGAATATGATTATTAAAGAACGAAAAAAAGTCAAAAATAGATAAAATCGAAAATTACATAATAGTTAATTCAGAAAACTTGAATATTTCAACATAAAATCTTTGTAAATCGAGAAAAGTTCGATCTTGATAAACTTATCAATTCTAATTAATCCTTAATTTTCCAATTCCAAATGAAAAAAAAAAAAGACAATTAGTTTTCTTGTATTTTTCTCACATTCCGATGAACTTTTTATAGTTATTCGGAAAGGTTATACTAGAACTAAGGTACATTCTATAGGAATTTACAACAAATCCGAATATTGAAAAAAATTAATTACAGTTAAAAAATAATTTTAATAAGTACATAACTAACTCTCTTTATAAAACCTATTGAATATAAAATATTGAATAAATGAAAATAACTTTTTTATGCAATTTTTTCCTATTTTTCTATATTTTTCGCCTAGCCTGAAAACTGATGTAATTAATATTCATGTTTTTGATTTTTTTCAAAAAATTGTATATTGTTCAAAGAACATTCAGCCATGATATTCAGTAATATTAATTATATATGAATAAAATTATATTCACTGAAATCTTATGAACCACATGTCATTAAAAACTTTGCAAAGATTTTGCAGTGATAAATTTTAGTGTAATTATATATGCTATATATAATCATACTATATATATATATATATATTTTTACCCGTTTTATGATTTTATTTATTATTACTCAGTTCACTAAGAAATATTTCTTTTTATATAAAGCAAAAAGTAAATATTACGAAAATTGCATTTTAAATATTTTTTATTCCAAATTTTTATATTTTATTTTACATTCTAGTTTCTTTCACTTTTAATTTTTACTACGAGATCCCTCCTTAAGTACATGAACATTATTTTTTAATCCATATTTTTCATTTTCGTATTACTAATTTTTCAAAATGCAATGTACAACCGATTAAGATACCAATATTAAGCAAAAAAAAATTTACATACATCTAAAAAGTGTAATATAAAATATAATTCAGAGAGTTTTTGTATAAACTAATAAAATATTTAAATATGTATAAATAATAAACAATAAACATTTAAAATACTTTAAACTGAAATTAGATTCACTATGAAATTCGAACCAAATAGGAAAAGAATTATTATAAATGCGAAACATATAAACCGAGACAATTATAACTCTTTTCAAACTAAACGAAATTAATCTGATTTGGCGACAAAATATTTTTTTGTAAAAAGCATGTAATCAAAGAACTATTAAAGTTTACAGGAATTATAAATTCTATTTCACGTCGATGCGATTCTACGTAGAGACTAAAAAATTCAAAAAATTTTAATTTACACTCCGAAATTTATTCTTACATTTTTGCAAACCTGTAAAAGGTTTCTTTTTCCTTAAGAATCTCGAAGCAAAAGCGATATGACAGACGAGTCTTTTTGAAACAACCAATACAGAGAAAATAAAAGAAGGGCATTACACTAGTTCATTATACACAAAATAAATTACGTTATTTGTATCACATGTCAAATAACAACAAACACAATCCAATACATGCCAAATACTAAATCCCCTATCTATTACATGAACCAAATTTTTGCCATAAAATTTTTGTTCTTTGTACAAGTTTTTATTAAACCTAATTGGGTAATGCTCGTCGAGGTAAGAAACTTCACAAATTATTTTCACATATTTAATGGACAGCTTCGATG
>JAOWBB010000093.1:0-49707 GCA_028565995.1 Ricinus marginatus
TTTAAAATTTAACTCTTTAATTTTTAAGTTATTAATTGTCAAATTATTAATTATTATTTTATAATATATTATAATATTATATTAAAATATAATGTAAATCTGAAATTTTTTAATAAGTACTTGTAAAAATATAAATAAATTTTTTTAAATGTTTCTTTTTAATTTGTTTTATATTAACTATTTCTAAATATGATCGCTTTATCAAGATTTAAAGAAAAATTTATTAATATTTATATTATTATGATGCTGTAATATTGTGTTATCTGCAGTCCATGTGAAATTTTCTGGTTAATAATTTTTTGACTATCCAAAAATATTTGCAGTATGATTCTTATAAGTGGTTTAATCCACCGCATTATATTTTTTTTCAGCATCAAGAGAAACATCACCTTCGATAATGCCTAATAATGTATATATTAAGCACAATTCAATTTCGGAGAAAAGTCCTGTGAGTTCTATAACTTCTTCACCTCATCCTCCAGAAAGTGAAGATGAAGATGAAGAATATATTGACACTGTAGAGGTAATATGATGAGCAATCATCGTATCAGATCATATTGCTTACATCGAAATAAACAAATCATTTGAAGTGAACTTAGTAGAATAATAGTTCATATTACCGACTTGCTTATTTTATTTTGTCACATGTAAAAATTAATATTTATTTTTAAATATTATTTATGAATTTGTCACGTTGTAAAACATTAAACTAATTCTTTTTTACGTATTTAATATATTTAAAAAATTTTATAAATTTTTAATGATTTTCAGACTACCCCATATTTGACAAAAAAGATTTGTAGAAATTCTCCTGTAATGACAAAGAAATTTTTAGACTCAGAAGAAGATACGCATTTAAAAGAAAAAGCAGCAAAGCATAATTCTTCAATAGAAAACGGTCATCTGGTGAATAACTCCAAATCTATTAAAAACGGCAATGGGATTCAGAATGGAATTTCGCAAGAAATAAATGGAAATGGATTGCATAACGTAGAATCAAACGATGAAAAATCGAATTTCATCATGAGTCGTACAAGGATTCGGGATAAAGAGAATTCAGTAGCAACAAAGAGAAGAGGTAAAATTGGAAATAACTTAAAACACTAGAAATTACATACATATAACATATTTATGAATATCCCTTTGTATTCACTACAAAACCATAATGTTTGATAAAATCAATCATAGTGAATTAATTTAAAGTTCGAAAATGAAATTCAAAACCAAATTCCATTTTTCTGTGGCTGAAAATCTAACTTTGTTATGAAATTTAACCATTCATTTAAAGTCTTGTAATAAGTTGTCCGAGTATCATTTAATAATTATTATATTAATTAAATCATATCCCTTTCGTTTAGCCATGAAGCTTTTATTTAATAAATAATCATTTACGGTTTTTTATTGTTCTTTGCATAGCTAATATGTTTTGATCAGCACATTGTTAATATTTATAAATATGCTTTGTTGAAAATAAATTCTTGATGTCTTAAATTTTTCATAATTTCAGTTATCAAATACAATGGCGGACCAAAAGCCGGGACCAGTTTGTATGAAAGTGATGTATATGAACCTATAAGAGAGGCAATTTTACATTTGCAAAAAGATCTAGATCGTATAACCACAAGAGTTAGAAATTTGGAAGTGAATGTTTTATTAGAGCCTCAGGTAAATCTTAAGGAGAGATCAATTGGACTATGGTAAAGTAGATCGATTGATCTGTACGAGTGTAATTTAGCTTTTTTTACTAAAGCTCCAATCACAGGAACACTGACAGTAATAATCTAATATAACCGGCAAATTGATTTGTAAAAAACAAAATCGTAGCATTGACAAAATAAGATTTAACCTCTTTTTATTTTCTAAACAAAGATCAATTCCGTATGCATATCTTACTCTATAAATATGTAAACTCGCTTATTAGAACGATTACTTTTCCTTTAGTCTATTATTTTAATTAACTGTTATTTGGAATGTTCTTTTTTTCTTTGAGTTTTAACTAACACATTTAAGATTTATCATATTTTTTTCACAACAAGCAGCAAGATTTAGTGGGAAGAGGGCACAATTTGAGTTTTTTTAATCTCTTCGCTTTTTTTTTCTTTGCCAAACTCAGTCTCACAAACACATTAGTTCAGATGGGTGATTATGTTTAATGTGAAAAAATTAAATGCAATATTCCTTCAGAAATCAAATATATGACAAAATCGAAGGTTAGTTGGAGAAATTCGATAAATTGACTTTTGCCTTTAACTTCCAGAGACCCAGGCCAGGAATATGTAATTTCATTAATTGATTTTAGTGAAAATTTAAATTTTTATTTTATTTGTTATGGTTATTTTGGTTCTGATTTCGGAGGAATTTACAGTTTGTCGAGCATAGCCAGAAATGTGAAAATCTGGATGAAGAAATTTCGAAATACGGAGAAAGGTTTCTACTAACGGGTATCGTAAGTATATATTGGGCGTTGCAAAAAAATCATCTTAGGGAGAAAAATTCAAACAATCCATAAAACAATTAATTCAAAAAAATAAATAGAATCACTTATACTAAAAGAAAATTTTATTTTCTTGTGATAAAAAGAGAATATTGCGTATAATTTATTTATACATTTTTATGTTAATCGGAATAAATTGAGCCCGGCGTGCATCTAATAAAAATCAATGGAATGTATGGGATGTATGAAATAAGAACCTTAAATTTCGGTAGTTTTTATTGTTTTTCTTTATTTTATAGTTTTAAAGTTTTAAATAAAAATCCAAAAATTAATGTGACGAAAATGACATTTTTGTCATTTCATAGATTTTTGGGGTATTTCGTTTGGCTCAATTTTAGTTTCTCATAGGGCCGATTTAAATGGTCAGAAATAAACATAAAGAATGGGTGTAATTCTAGATACTTAAAACATTAAACATTTGACAATTCTTTTCTTTTTTAGGATCGTGTCGAAGTAAAAAGGAGCTGGTGGCCGTTCACGGATATTTCCTCGAAAACTGCAGCATTCACGATTGTCTGGCCATTTTTAGTTCACTTTTTAATGCTTTACATTCAACAAAGAAGAAACCGTCAATGTATGTTTTAATATTTTTAATTAATTAATTTGATTTAATTATTTGTTAATTGTTGTAAAGCGACAATATTAAAATGGGTTTTTTTCTTTGCAGGAAACAAGACTAGTCATTTGGGCTATTTTTATTTTTTTTAGGTGACATACGGAAAAAATTACTGAAATGTCTGTTAAGGACATTATTATTTTAATTTATTATTCCTTTGGCTAAAGATTTTCAGTATGAAAATAGCTGCGCTCTTTATTATTTTTATTTTTAATATATATATATTATAAATATATATTTATCATTGTTACTTATATTTTAAATATTTACAATTTACAAATAGAAGTTTTTGTTCAATACATTCAAAATAATTTGACTGAATATGTTATTTGAAAAATAATTAAGGCGACGGTGAAACCTATTTTAAGTTTCTATATCTATTAATTTTTTTATGTGATAGAAGGTCTATTTAAAATATTCATCTCGAATGTTTAGGATAGCAAGCGGCAAAGATTTATTTTTTTTTTAAATAGCCAAGACTGGAATCTAATTAGGAGAATAAAAAATGTGCTTCCAACAAAATATAGAAAAGTGTGACTTGAAATTTGGAAAATCTTGATAAAAAAAATTGAAATAACAGCATAGGATTTAATTCATCTAAAATAATTCTTGAAAATTTGTTGATTTTATTGTTTATTGATACATCTTGTATTACTTTATACATTATAACAATATTCATGTCTGCTTGATGAAAAACGAAAGTATTTATTTATAAAGTCATATAGTTACAGCTGTGTTTCTTGGCAGTTGCTTATATCTTGCCCAATTTTTTAACATCGAATGATCTTACATTAGAATTTTTAATTCGAGCAGCCAGAAATAAATGGGTGGCGAAAAGGAGGTTTATAGATATTTTCAATATGCATAAGGCTCAGAATTATAATACAAATATTGTCTTTTGCAAAATGTAATTTTTCGTTTACACTTATTCCTGTTTCCACTTAGAAAGACAATTACTTTATTGTTAAAAAACAAATCTCTTATTTGATTATTAAAAGTGTATATTTTCATTTTGAAAATTGATTCATCACAACTGTTGTCCAGATCTTCATAAGATTAAAAATTCAAGGAAATCAGAAAGATAGCCTATACTTGATTTGTATGAAAGGGAAATAATTATTAAAACACAGTGTTAAATATAGCTTCAAAATTTTATTGGTAAAAATATTTTTGTACCTTTAATATTTGTAAATAAAGCTTTATGAAAGAGGTGAACAATTTAGTTTGATGACTAATAAGATTTTATCTTTTTATTAAATTTCTCTGATTAGTTTGCTATTTTTATTGCTATTTTGTTGAAATTTTTCTAAAATTATATGTTTAAATTTCATTTAAGTAATAAAAATCTGGTAAAATTTCCAAGTTGAAGAATAGCAGTTTTAGAAAACTAATAATGCATAAAATTTAACATTATTTCACACTACATAAATATTTATATTAGCAATATACATCAATAAGTTACATTCAGGTAAAAAAAAATTGCTTTTATGCATAAATACATACACATTTTTTTTCAAACCTTGAAAAAAATTCTTTTAAAGGAACTAATTTTTCTTAAAATTCACATTCCCATAGAAACTGAATTTTCTTTTTCTTGTAATATTTTCACTTTTTTACAGTAATTTTAACTTGAAAGGCATGTCACCTCCTCCTAATGAATCAAACTCATTACGAAAAGTTACTCTACTAGGTGGTATAAAAGCTCCTGCAACAAATCTTTTATCCAAGCTGCAAAAGTTAAATGTTGCAACTGCATCTTCTGTGGTCAAAATTTCAAAATTAATTTTCAATTTTCTACAAATATCTATAAAATCCTTTGCTTTTTGGGGGCACATATCTTCTTTACTTCCATAACCTAAAAGTAGTAGCTCCACTTTGGGCTGCAAGATTTTAAACAATGACAATGATTCTTCACTTATATCATTCATATTTTTAATTTTCCAGCTGATCATTGTATGTGGAAAGAATATTGTAGGTCCAATCACTCTCCATCCACTGCTCAAACGAAATCCATTCACACTTATATAATCAATACAGATGACATCAATTCCCTTTTTATTTAAAATGTAACCCGTGGTCTTACCTTCGCCTTCATACGTCTTCCCTATGATTGTCCTTCTTAAATGTTTATTTCTGAAAAACATAATATAAGTATTATTTTTAATTAATGTAAACCTTAAATGCAAAATCATAGATTAAAATTTTTGAGTTTATCGTCCAACTCTGAAGCAATATACTTATGGTTAAGCAATTTTATAATTTCAGTAATTTATATTGTTAATAGTGTGGACGATTTTTGAAATGTAATGTGGCATGATCGTAATTTTCTTTTCACAATCATGAAAGATGAAAAATTTAATATCAATCTCTACGGTTTAGAGTAAATTGATCGAAATTCGATTACTGAATAAAAGCAAATAAGGGACCAAATCAAGTTTTATACATTTCAATTATAGAGGTGGCATGCAATAAAAAATCTGTAAACAGAAATTACATTACATAGCAAGGACACTTTGTAACGTTGTCAAGGACAGTATGTTTCGATATGTTATTCCGTAATATTAAATGACGGAAAATATTCATTGCCTATATTGCTCAAATAAATAGTTCTTTATTCATATTAAAAAAGACAGTTTCTAAAACTTTAACCGATAGATCTAATAACAACAGAGGTTAAAAGTTACATGGTCATAGACATCAACGAATTTGAATATCCTTAACTGTAAAAATTTATTATTCTATGACTTATTATTTTGGATAACTGTTCCGGTTGTTATTCTACAGTAAATACTTCCTCACAATTAATATTCATTTCTCAATTTTCTTCATTTATTATTTAAAAAAAAATAACTAGCTAAAAACTAATTCTCAGAAGAAAGAGTTATTGCAATAAATAAAATACCACAAACTGCATTGTTTTATTTTTATAACTTATCATGATGATGGCGATAGCTGAAAAAATGAAAAGAAATTTGAATTTTATTTTTATGAAAATGAGACGAGAAAAAACGGTTCCGCTGAATTTGTCAATGAAGCTTACTTTTAAAAAAATAAAGAAAATAATACGATTCAGGTAAATGTGTTTTACTTCGCGAAGCGTTTAAAAATTAACAAAAGCTAGATAAAATGAAATGCATGTATATAATAAATGATTCATGGGGTCAATCGAGGATTCAGATTCACAAAATGGTCTTTTATTTTATTTTGTCAAATATGCTCGAAGCTTTTTAAAAACATTATTTATTTGTCTTCATATCAGCGACAGGTCGTTCGAGCAAAATAAAATTCAGAATTTATCTGGTAATAATATTTTGATCAAATAATGATCGTTAAAGTTTTGCAGATGAAAAAAAAAATGGCGATATTCGATGAACTGCGAAATAATGGCTTTCTTAAACGAGTCCCATTCGCTGATTGATAAAAAGAATTTTTAATCGACCACACCAAATCTTTTCATTTTTCATACTTCAAAATAATCATGAAACATGCGTTGAACTCTCATATTTTTAAATTTCTTCAAGTTTTTCCTCCGAAAAAAATTAATGAAGTCACCGGAGTGAATGAACGTTAATCGGCCAATAATTCTGCCCGAAACCATCCTTTAAAATATATAAATAATTTATGTTCTCACAAAAGTTGTTCATGTGCCATTAAGCCGAGATGTCACAACTTACTCTTTTTTAATTAGTTAATAAATTTTTAATATAACTCAACTGGTAGACGTAAAAATAAAAAGAAACAAAAACGGGAATCGCATCCGGTTCCGCGATTGGTCGTTTCGAGAAACGATTTCACGATTTGATTCCCAAGCCCCACCTTCTTAATTATAAACATATGAAAAGCTTGTAACAACCCACACAGAATCCGATCACAGAACAAAACTTATGGGCAGTTTTGGGTTTAAAAGCAAAATATCTCAAATGCCACTAAATTGTCGTCTTATTCTAAGCGACAACAGATAAATACTTCATTATTAACGTGCAACCATTTTATTTTCGCAATTATTCATTATACACATTTTCTTCTTACTTTTAATATTAATCTAATATTTTTAATTGTTGCAGATGTTTCATATGGTTTCCGCGGTTTTAAAGCAGATTCCCTAATCGCCTATTACATAAAAAGTCACGTTTTAAAATCGAGTTTGTCACGCATTTGGGATCATGGTTTTAGTACGAAATATCGGTATGTACAATAAAAGCTGCATCGTTATCCCGAAATCTAGTGGACATTTATACGCTTGCACATTTGCACAAAATAATTATGTTTTAGAAATGTGCAGGGTTTCAAGAACGGAAAATGTTGACGAGGAAAAAGAAGTTCCTCTATTCTCAACCGCAGAGGGAAATGCAAAATAATGAGTTGATGAAGGTGAGGAACGTTGCAACGCAACGAACGTGTAGAAGACAAAAATTTTCCAGATTTGCAAGAGTGATTATTTTTGAAGTTAAGACGGTTTGTTCTTCAGCCGATTCCCTGTTGGGGGAACATTTAGGAGGATCTTTGGCGATGGAAGAGATTAGAAATAGAAGTAAATGATAGTTTTCGTATTTATCCATGCTTTATTTGCGTATCGTGCGTGAGTTCCGATTCCGTTCATCGCATCAGATCGGTCTTATTCGAATCATGTTGGCGAATTCCGAAAAATCGAACCCCGTTTTCGAAGCGGGATGCACGAGAGCGGGCGTTGTCTGCGAGACGGAACAGCTTATTCAGTCGGGAAAAGGACTGACGGAAAATCCGTTTTCAATTGACAAAATCCTTTGCCAGTCTAAAAGATCCGTTATGGAGTGCCATAAAGTGCCCGAAAACAGAAAGACGATTTTCCGATGCGATTCTGAAAGAAAATTTTTCGATGGTGCAGGTAATGTCTCTGAAAATGTTTTCCTTCCGCGACAGCACGTATTTAAAGATGTGTACGAGTCGAAAAAGTGGATGAAACGGAGGGAAACGCAGAATTTTGAATTTATGCAAGGTGGACCGCTGGAAAGAAACTCAGGGGTAGAGAACTTTGGAAATTCGATGAATTTTCCTTCGGTATCGGGAATTTCTTCTGATCAAAGGGTAGGCATCAATTAGTTAATGAAAAGAGAGAAATCCAGAAAAGACAAAGATTTGAGAGAATTATTCATATATACATGCAATCACTCGTCAATTCCATTTGACTTCTGTGATTAGGCTTTATAAATAAGTGCTCTTAAATATTTGTGTAATCCTCTTATGAGTGCAATGACCGATATGTCGCTTGCTAAACCATCAATCTATGGCGTTTAAATATATACATGAATTTATAAATTGTACTACACATATTTATTACAATCAAACAATCCAGCTATTATTTGAACTTTAACGGAGTGAAAACCTTTTGTTCCATCACTTAGGAATAATGTACCTCATATCGGAAAAATATTTAATTCATTCGTTTCCTCAAAAACCTGAGAAAATGCCCACGTTCAAATTAAAATTTTTCATTTTCAAAATTTCATAAATGGATTAAAAATGAACTATCACTTGAGATCCATTTCTGAAATTTTTTGGTAAGAAAATAAATATAAATCAGAATAAGGAGAACCGTTTAAACATAACCCAAAACTTATAATTATTCTGGAATGTAGAAAATGCATAGATTGTAAATTATTATATTCACTTTTATCGCGTAATTATTTATATATTAAAAATGCTCTTTGTGATTTGTCAAAAATATTTTTTACTATGACAATCATTCTGAGATTTTTACCAAAGCATGATACAGTATTTCACTATGTTCATATTAGTAAAAAATGTATTTGGGCCTTTCTTTATTAACAAAATCAGTGATTCAGTCAATTAAAACTTTTTGACCATAAATTTTACGATCGAATATTAGGGCAGGAGTAACAGTAAAATACTTAGGTGAGATGTATTCATCCATTCATTTACAATATTGTAAAAAATAAATTTAAATTTATTGTTTGTCATCCAAGCAAAAAGCTAAAATTCTTATTTGTACCGTTTCAGGAGCAAAAGAGAAATTTAGATGAAGAGTTGGATTCATCAGATGTCGGTGATGTTAATTCAATTTATCAGAAATTTCAAGCAAAGCCCTCATTGCTGGAAGGTAAAAACCATTGAATTTTTAGTATATTCACTTTTTTTTAAATATAATCATAATTTCTACCGTGTACGTAAGGGAAATATTCAAAATCAAAACAGGGAGAGATGCATTGGAAAGTATTTTGAACTTCAAGAATTGCGGGTTTTTTTTTGTCGGAGGAAAGTCATATACGTCATATTAAATACAATTTCTGATTTGGAAATACATTAAATATAATAATAGTATTAATTTAATTTTTATAAGCAACAATTTTTTTAAGTAAATCAGTTGAAAAGCCTAGTCTTGTTTTCGATTCTTTGACTCGACTGGATCTCACATTCAACCTGCAATTGTTAATAAAATTTAAATTTTTTTAAATTAATTACGTTAATAGTATTTTATTGTTAAAAACTTTGATGTTTATTTTTTTGCTTTTAATTATCGCATTTGACAGTTTAATCGTGAATCGTTCAAAAAAAGGTTTGCTTGGCTATTAATTAATTAATAAGGGAAACGATTTATCCAATTTTTTTTCTCATATTTAAGATTGGATCCGTTATCATAACCATGAACGGGAATAACGTACAATTGCATAGTTTGAGATTTTTATAGTCTGTTATTCATTCGATGCTTTTGTCGTCTCGTAGTTTCTCAGTCGAAATGAACAGATGCCCGTTTCGCGTAATGTATCGTGAAATAAATCAAACCTTAGACGAAACTTGAAATTTCGTGAGTCAAAAAAAATGGTTTTGTGAAAAACCACAGCCCTGATTTTCCAAAAGGAATTTCTCAAACGCAGACTTACTCTTACAAATCATTTCCGAAAATGGAATTTCTCCATTCAGAACTGATTTCATCTTCGATTTTCGGTGCAATCGCGATAATTTGTATAGCGCGGATCAATTTCTCTCGGTAAATGAATCTGGGAGAGATTTTAAGATGCTGGAAGGAAGATTGGATGGAGAGTTTATGACAAAAAGGAAAGAGAAAATAATTAGGAGAGAGATGCAACATGCTGCAGAAGACGACGTCTGAGGACATGTTACCTTAGAGCAATTAAAATATTTAAGTGTTGGAAATGAAAACATTTATTTAGGATAATTAGGGTGTATTTAGTGGCCGTTTATCTTCTCGTCGACATGTGTCAAATTATTAACCCAAGTTATATTTCCGTTGCCAACACTTTTTTTTTTTTTTTTTTTAAGTTTTAACTCGCAGTCGTCTGAACTTTGATTCCGAAGAAACTTACGTCAAACTGTGAGCACAAGAACGGTGCGCACGGTTAAAAAATTGAGTCCCACCGTTATGGAAACATTTCGGAAAGCAGGAAAGGTATCGAAAACGCATCCGTCTGGACCATTTTCCAAAGCCAGTTTTGATGGAAAATATCCGTCGGAAGGAAAAACAAGTCGTCGGAAAACGTTTTCAAATTCGAATGCCGAAGAAAAATTCGGATGCGATTTCCCGGTCGGGAATCCGTTGCCGACGAAGCGAGCACGGTGCCCGCGATTATACGTACCGGAATCGGAGATTCTATTAAATATAATAGAATTCTTCTCTCTCAGAGAGTTCTCCTTTATTACAAGGAGAGATCTCCCTAAGAGGCCATCTCTACAAAGAGAAATCATATTGTTATATCTTCCGATTTGATTTATAGCGCAGCTGACTTGAAAGATTCGATCCGTCGACGAAGACGCACAAGAAGGTCGGGAAAGCGAAGGGCTCGGGGACTTCGGACGTGGCATATGCCAGTCTGACCGGGCAAAGGGAACAGTCGGATTGGGTCGGGAGAACTTGGTTTTCCCTTTCGGTGAAAAAAAAAGTGCAGCACTCGAACTGCCGATGACTGGATTTCTGCCGCGGGCCGAGGGAGGCGGAAAGAAATTAAATTTCCCCTGAACTGTGCGTAAATCATGTGTTGCGGAGCATGGCGAAAGGAATGATATTTTCGGCGTTAAATAAATCCGCGCTAAGAGAGCAATCATTAGCACATTAAGATGAGAGCACAAAGAAAGCTCGCAGAGAGCTCGAAGACAAATTTGAGCGCGGGGAGCAGAAAAGCCCAAAACGCGGACGGGAAAAGAAAGTTTTTGGCACTCGAAGTCTCTTCCACTACATCGTTTATCTTAAAACGATGTCACGATTCGGATAATTAGCGAGTAAAAGGCGTTTCACGTGTGACAAGATTAATTTATTCATTTTTTATATTCTCCGCATCGTCTGCCGGAGCTTCGGAGGAAGATCCGCCTCGACCGCCGGCCCTAAAACGTGTTCTTCGCTGTGTTCGCAGTTCTGGAAAAGCTCCCGGGCAAGTGCGAGGACGAAAAGGGCTTCGCCGAAGGGGAGGACAGGAAGAAGCGGCCCCGGACGGCGTTCACGGCGGCGCAGATCAAGTCCCTCGAAAACGAGTTCGAAAGGAGCAAATACCTATCGGTCGCCAAGAGGCTGCAGCTGAGCAAGGCGCTGAAACTGACGGAAACGCAGGCAAGTTAGCGCACGCCTAATGAGCGATGAATGGCGGAAAACGTGCCACGGCCGAGGGTTTTAACCATGCATGGATGGCAAAGGTGATGGGTTAATTAGAAAAGATCGCGCCCGGAGTTTCAGGCGAAGGGAACGGGATAATTACGGCGCGCAGACTGATCCAGGTCTCGGGCGCCAGAGCTTGTCGCACCGCCTTCGGGCTGTTCGGCGCCATGCGCCTCTCGGGGCGCGGATTTGGTTCGAGGCGAATCCGAACGTCTCTCGGTTATGCCCGAGCCGCGGCACGTTCTCCGCCGGGCGCTTCCCGAAATTATCTTCCATCTCACAGCGACAATTAAATACTTCCAGATAAAAATTTGGTTTCAAAACCGTCGGACCAAGTGGAAGAGAAAATACACCAACGACCTGGAGCTGATGGCGCAGCAATACTACAGCTCTCTGGGTATATTGTCGCCGCGGCCGATTTTCCTGGGAGATCGCCTGTGGTTCTTCAACTGTCACTCCGAGAGGTATCACTACCTTCCGAGATTCGATCTGCGGAAGCAGGCGACGTTTGGCTTCTGCCACGACGAGAAATTGAGATCGGAACCCATCGAGCCGTTCCAGCACAGGGAGGAAACTCTCCGGTCAAGTAGAATTTCACTCTCCGACAATTTTCCCAATTGCTCACTGATGCTCGAAGGCTACGGCCAGGCAGGCATTTCGAAACTGAAAATGGAAAACATGAAGGCAATTCTTTAGGAGGCCAGGGGGAGGGCAACAATCGCGTTAATGGAACCCTTTGTTATTCATAAAACCCGTGTAGAAGCTAAAAATGAAAAAAAACCATAGTTAACTCACGCAATTTGCATCCGAAATAAACTTGGAAGTATTTGGAGCACCGAGCACCGAGAGCGAAATATGGAAATTACCGCAGTGGAAAAGTGACAGAAGGTGAATGTTTGAATAGCTTGATTTAAAAAGACAAACGGAATCAAAATTCATCCGAAACGAAAAATAACATAAAAGGTTTCGTGATGGCAGAGAAACCTTAAATTTGGACCATTTTGAGAGATAACACCCTGTTGATATGTTTCTTTCTGTTTATGAGCTCTGCAATTTTTTTTTCGATTCAAATAAATAGACTTCAGTCTTTTCCACAACATATTAATGCACGAATGTCAAATGCTGTATCAGAATCATTTGTAATAAAAAAAAAAAAAAAAAAAAAAAAGTCAATTTTCTTTCAGGTTTGGTTATCAATATATGCAAAAGCAGTTTAAATACACAAAAAAGAGGTAAAGGGGGGGAAGTTTCACTGCCAAAATAATCTCATTAAGGTTTCACTGCAATTTATGAAGTATGCACATGAATGTTATATATATTGCATAAATATATATAAATACACACAAAAACAATTTCTGTTCTCATCACCTCAGTTTTATTATACTATTAAGTTAATTGATATAAATTATTAAATTTAAGATTTAAGGCCCATGTAATACCACAGAAACACCAAGCAAACAAACATTTTCAGGTACCGCTGCCCGTTCACAATTTTATGCCATTTTCCCCAACTGAATCTTTTGTAATACATAACAAAAAGTTAAAAGAATTGGCGATCAAATCTTCTGGGGATGTTAAAAAAAAGAAAAAGTTTTTTTTATGAATTTTTTTTCAAAATCATTCACATTTGCCAATAATTCAAAATCGAACACTAAATTTTCAAAATTAAAATAAAAAAAGAAAACAATAAATTGAAAGAAAAAAAATTTCAAATTTGCTAAAGCCGCTTTGACTGAAATAGTTATTAATTAAAAATAATTTAATATATTTTTTCAAAAATTATCAACCGAGATTTCCAAATCTTAAATTTTCTTACAAATCACTTGAAAATGTGTCCGATACAGTCTAATGAGAACTGACTAATTTTATTGTATTAATTAAAATACAGTCATGAAAACTTCTCATCCTTTTATTCCCTTTGAATTAATTTACACACATTATGAAAAACATTTAACTGATTGACTAAATTTATTATAAAACCGATTTGAATTTACATATATATAAAATATTGACTTTTTAAATTTATCGGATTATCGGTAAATTTGAGAAGCAGGATTTTGATATTTTTCGTTTATTATGCATGAACTTCAGCCCTAAAATTGTAATTAATTTACCTTCTAGCTTTGTATGAATAAAAATAAAAAATAACTTAGATATATACACTAAAAAAAATGTTTACAGATGGAAGTATAAGAAAAATAATGTGGCACTTATATGCGACATTCCTGTATACCAATTGAGATATTTCGGTTTAAAAAAAGCCTTAGATTTCAACTAGGATGAACAACTGTAGTATATAAATATTACAGCTAATGGAAATAAAGGCACCCATGGTATCAATAATTATATAAATTTTGATGCAATAGTGCTAAATGATATCTCAACCTAACAAGAACGGGCAATTAAAATGAAAATCAAAATATTACTAATTTCCGACAATTTTTATAAAAAAAGAAAAAAGATTACAAAAAGTGTGAAAATATAACAAATCACTTTTCTTGCAGCTACAACAATTAACAGGCTGGTTTATTTTATAAAATTATACAATTAACTCTTACGTCTACAGGCGATCTACACATTTGTTAAATGAATTAATCCAGACATGTAACTTTGTTAAGAGCGGAGGAAATGGAAGAAAGCAAAACTCGCCTTGCGACATTTTCATTTTTAACAATTTAAAAATGTATTTTCGTATGGTCGAAGACAAAAATGATAACTTCAGACAACAATCATTAATTTACATTAAAAATTAAAATATGTCACTAATATCGCAAAGCATATTTATTATTATTATTAATATAAAAGTATAAGCGAATCCCAGCGATTCTGTGTGTGAAAAATCAATCTGTTAATAAAGACGTAAGAGTTAATTTTGTAAAATTTGATTCTTTATTAAATTTTAAGTTTTTACAGTTTAAACTATAGCGAATATTCAATTCGAAATGCTTAACAAAAATAAATTTCGAGCTGCTTCTCTAAGGCATAAAAACAGAAAACAGAAAGAAAAATTTTCGAAATCAGAAAACGTTTAACGGTGAGATGAAGCAAGCGGTCTTTCTTCAACCTTTCAACGAATTTCGATGTTTCAGAAATTTCTTGTTTTCATTATCGTCAATCTTTAAATCTTATACGGATTAGTATTCGAGAAGAAAATTTCGGTAAAAATATAAAGATACAAGTTTTAAACAAAAAGAAAAATTATGGGGGCATTTTTTCAATTTATTTTCAACTTGAAATTATTTTGAAACATATTCAATTTTCGAAATTATCAATTACAAAACTAAACGATACGATGAACAAAACAGTTAAATTTTAACATTAAGAACGGAATAACTGTTAAATAATATATCTTTTAAATAGCTGCCAAAATGAAAATTCATTTTTTTTTTTTTTTTAATTAAACAGAAATAGAATAAGGAAAATAGAAATAAAGCAGCTGAAGTAGAATACACTTCACATTAAAATTGACTAGCAATTATTCCGAAGTATTTTAAATAAATTATCTTAATGAGCAATCAAATCTGAGAATATACTAAAGTTATAAATGTCAATAATTTACAATAAATAATTTAATTGTATTATTCTTTTCAAATACAATAAAACATTTGCTAAGATTTCTCTTAAAAAAATTTGTTATCATTTTCAATTCAGGTTTAGTTGATCTGGGAATAAAGACTGCTTGCTATTAATAAATTTAAATCAGTAATTTTTTAAAAAAATAAATAAATAACTCTCTTAATTACACTTTGAATTTATAATAAAAAATCTTTATTTTCATTAATTTTTAAATTATTTTTTTATTTTCAATTATTTGAACTGGGAAAGAAAATATAAAAGTAAAAGTCAGCCATCCAAAAGCTTTTTATGAAAAATAAATATTTGGCTACGGTTTTGAAAATTCACAAACAGAAAATTCTAACAAAATATTACTTTCATCTTCATTAAAAATATGTATGTATGTACGTATGTGAACATATATATATATCCGCATATACACACATATATATAATTTCAGTAGGTCAATGAGATACTTCTCTTCTCTCATGTAACGAAAAACTTAATTTTATACAGTTTTTCTGTCATGGTGATTCACTGTTCAAATAAAGAGAATGTGCAAATATGAATATCTAGAGGGCAGGAATAAAATTATCTAATAACTAGCTGATAAATGATAAATATGATTATTCAGTTTAATTTATATTGACGAATAAGGTTGATAAATAATCTTTAATTTAACTATTTACAAACTGTTCACGGCAATGACAATGGAGCCTTTGACTTCATATAAGAGTAAACGTTGTGCCTTATCATACTGTGAGCAATTTAAAAGATGTCCTAAACATAAGGACGAAGGCATGCATTTTGTTATTTTTCATCGCTCTCTCTCCCCCAAGATGCATCGAAAAATACTAGATTCAAGTAGCAAAATTAGAGCTTAGAAGAAACTAAAAAAAATAATAAATTAATAAAAGACTTTTCCTTAATACTAATAATAAATTAACTCTTAAATCACAAAGGAAAGAATATGTAAGGAATAGAAACATCTTTCCAAATTTTTGAATTTCATCAAATAAAAAAATCTAAAATTCCATTTCACCGTTTTTATTAATTACTGAAATTTTTCCATTTCCCTTTTTACCAATTCTCACTGAACTAATTACTATATTTTTATCATGCCGAAACTTTAAAAAGATTTTTTGACGTAACAGTAAGAAATAACCCTTTACCAATATTTATCTTATTCATTACAGAAGAAATGATTCTTTACAGATTCCTTGAATTTTTTGGTCCACCACAAGATTAGATTTAAATACTAACTTATTTTGGAATTATTACAATATTAAAATATTTCAACCACGTAGACCTGGTAAAATTATCATCATATAAGGATAATATATAATTATTTAAATATTTGAATATCGTCTCAACGAAAAATTTAAAAAAAACTAGATGTAACTTTTCTCATTTCCTTTGTTCAATTTTAAAAAAATATTTAAATGACTTGGTTAATATGGTTAATTAACTAATTTAATACTTTCGGATAACCGACATTCTACCTTTTTATATAATCATAATTTATATAACGCATTAAAGTTCATTTCTTCTTTGGTATGTAAATCGTGATATTAATACAATTCTGATTTCTGAATTTTTTTCAACCAATCCATTTGTAACGCATTTACATTTCAAATATTTACAATTCAGTATTGCCAATAAAACGAGAATAAGATGCCTTAAAAAAACTTATAGCTTAGCATTTCAAAAATGATCCGATAATCGTGATTAGGGCGTAGCGATATAAATAGAAATGAGTTTTATGTTCGGGGGAAAAAGCGGTTTAACCAGCAAATAGAAAATCCGAGATAATTCATACATCCAACAAAAATTATGCACCTCCCCTCGCCTCCCTCTCTCCCGAAATTTGAATCATATCATGTCAAAAAATGGAAAAATCTTTTGAAGTCGCTGTGAGCAATATTACACAACTCAAGAGAGACCATTCAGCTGTGTTCTGATTCTAGAGCACCGAACTTATTTCCTATTTGCAAATTTTGCTGCCTATGACTTGGATCATTTCTGTTTGAATGTGATCTGCTGTTACGCACTTCTTCAAATGTGCTATCTTGCTTTCTGAAATGTAAAAAAAAATTTTTTCTTTTATTTCATCCATGTTTTTGTAAACAATTTTTGAAGTATTTTTGTATTTCTATCTAATACACATTTACAGTTATTTCCTAATATATTACTCAATAATTTTAGTTATTAAATTTAGTTATTTATTACTCAATAACTAAAAATAAGTCAGAAACATTCTTATAACAGCAGACTTCCTATATTCAAACTTCAGGATAAAAAATTTATTCAGTGATGCCTTTACTCATTTACATTAGTGAAATATAAAAATTATTATTTAACACCTTTATGTTTTTACAATTTCTTTGAATAAAATCAGAGAAAATAATGACAGAGCATGAAATATTGATAATTTTTCCTGCTCTGAATTAAAGGAACTGTTATGGATTTATGGCACTAAATTATAGTAAAAATTACTTTGAATTTGATTACAAAAATAAATTTTTGTACTTAACCTTTTATTCCAAGTAGGAGGATCACTTTTAGCAGCAGACAAGGTTGGGAAAAACTCCTGATTATTGATATCTGGAGCACCTGGTTTAATACGGGATGGTCGATCCCGATTTTGATTGCGCATATGAGGTGGAATATAACTAGTGCTAACATTGCTGCTGGCTATGCCTCCACCACCTCCAGAATTTCCTCCACCACTACCTGTGAAAAATATGCATTTTATTTTATGCAATGTACATAAACATTTTAAACATTTTAATTTAATTTATTTTCCTTTTAAGAATATTTTTCACCCCTGGTTAATATTATATTAAATTGTAGGAATATTTACTAAATACTTTATAATAATAATAAATATAAACGGGCTTATGCCATTTACTAGGTAGGAACATTTGAAGTTCTGCTAAATTAGATAAAGATAAAAAAAACTCATTTAATGATGTAAATACAATTAATCTCCACTTATTTCAAAATAAAACACTTCTCAAAAGACTTATATTATAAAAAAATTAAAAAAATTGATTACATTCTTTTTGAGTTTTAAGTTCAATTACTGATTTATTTTAGATAATTTAGTAACATAATTTAATTGATATTTTTTTTTATTAAATATTAATCATTCTCTTTGATTTTAAATCATTTATTATGCACAGTCTATTTTAAAGCCAACTAATACAATTTAAAAGAACTAATTATAATAACAATAATATAAAAATTTTAAATCATTAACATCTTAAAACATTTGGTTTTATACCAGTTGAATTTTCTTTAGCTTGTAGATCAGCATCTATCACTTTCCATGGCCCCTTTTTTTTAGGAATCATTTCCACTGTGGCATAATCTTCCCTCACCCTTTCTGATTCACCATCATTATTTTCACTGTCACTAGAATCTTCTAAAGTTAAATTTTGAATTTTTAGACCTGAATAATCTTTTTTTTCTTCTTCAAAATTTCTCCATTCATCTTCCTTTAAAAGCAAAAAACAAAATTTTTTTAAACAAATCTTTTTCAACTTAATTTTAATTTCTGATTGATATAATTAAATCTTTAACATATAGGATTTTATTAAACTAATATGTAAAATATTTCAATTTCAATACGATATATATATTTCATAGAATAATTTCTTTTTAATTTCAAATAAATATTTTTATATATTACAATAATCTTTTTCATGTCGAAAAAAATTGAATATTTTTTTGAGCAAAATATCGAAACAGAAAAGCAAAACTATAAATAATATGTTTCTATTTCAGACTGAAAAAAACTGATAAATTATTTCTGAGGGTTTTTCATTTCCCATATGGATGTCTTTAACAAGAATAAAAGCTGTTACTAAAGTTAACCAAATGGTAGACTGTTTTGAAAATCAATTTAATAAAATTATGTCTAGAACAACAAGAAATAATTTATTAACTTTAATACTTACTGACAGATCATCTCCCTCTTGAACACTGATTGAACCTTGAATTAGAGGTTTATCTTTTTTTATTTTTTCAGATTTTTTCCCGGTTTCCTCCAGTTTTTTAGCTATTTCCTCGGTGGTCATAAATTTTTTTCCCTTGGACTTTTTTCGATCTTTTTTAGCAAAGAAATCATCTAAATCGGTCATTGTGGAGTTCGAGAAGAATACGATACACCAACTAATTTATTATCTATCATAAATATTTAAGATATCACAACTAACTATTGTCTGAAAAGCCACATGTAATGATTTTTACAATATGACTTTGCTTTATACAGGAAGTACCGCCATATTAAAAAGGTTTTCCATTTTATACGTTGCAAGTTTTAAAGTTAATGATGTAACTGAATTTTTCATTTTATCTTATGAACGATATGAGAAATATTTTCTAAACTCACTTCCTCTTTCTTTTTTTTTTCACGCTAAGTTTGAATAACATTTCGATTTATAAAGGCTTTAAACAACTTTTTTTCAAAGGATTATCATCTGAGCGCAAAAGTGTTATTATTCAGACAATTGTGGCACTTTCTAAACGTGATTGAGCTTTTAGAAAAAGATTGTGAATACGATAGGAAAATTAGAAATAAGTAAAGGCCTTTATAATATATCATCAGCAACAATGAAGTTGTTAACCAATGAAAAAAATCCAGAAGCTGTAAAAATTCTTCTGGCCGGTGAATTTTCAGAGAAGGAGATTGAAATTCTTATAACCACAGATTGTAAGTTTAGCCAAATTAGGTTACAGATATATCTTTAAATTTTATTTTTTACGTTAATTTTATGTGCTTGAGTTAAATGATATTTTTATATATATTTTTAAAAAAGGTATAAACATGTATCATAAAAAGTGTGGCATAAATCATAAAATGCATAAGCTAAGTGTATTACGAAGTGGAAGAATTTTTGATGAATTGCCTTTTTAATAAAACGCAATCTTCTATATTCAACCTAGATAAGCAATCTGCCTGAAATAGATTGGCATTCTACATCATATGTGAGATACATAATAAGAGTATTAATATTGCAAACAGAACTTTTTTGTTTTGATAATGACTATTTACATAAATGTCATGAATTTTAATTATATATTTAAAAGAGAATATAGTTAAATATTTGTCATTTTAAAATTTAGTTGAGTTTTTTTATCATTGTAAGAATTTTTAAAAATTTTTAATTTTTATGAGATTGAAATTATACATTTAAATTATTCAAATATTTTTCTCAATGTTCTAATAATTTTAAAAATAAAATTTTGAATAAATTGATTAAAATTGTTGACTGATTATAAATTTCATCTACATTACAAATAAGACTGGCACCAATGTTATATTTTAAATAAAGTATATGTAAAAATTTATATGAACAAAAATGTTTATAATTCATTTATGGAACATATTGGAAAATATAAATTGTAAACTTATAATTATCAATATATATGAATTAATAAATGAATTATGAATATATTATTAATATATGGATTATGAATATAATTCAAAATTAATAATTTTAACTATATTTTAAAAAATATGAATTTTTTTTTGTTTATAAACCTTTTCAGATCATGATGTACCATATCCTAAAAGAATTCCTCAGCTAGCTCTTGATTCAGGTATTCATTTATTTTCAAGCAATGCTGCATCAAAGTACTTATTTCCTCCATCAAATAATGAGGCTGAAATTAATTATTATTTAGATTACGAAGCTAATGTAATCCAGGTATCATAAATTTTGAATTATGTCTAATCATAAAAAATTATAACTAAAGAATTAGATCAAATTGCTTGACATATTACTTTTAAAAAAATATTATTAAATAAAAGATTGTTTTAATTTTTCAGCCACTGATATTTACATTCAATGGAAAAATGGATTCAAAATTACATAGCGATTTAGAAAATATCTTGAATAAATTAAATAAAACTTTAACAGGACAAGAATACTTAGTGTTGGTTAGTTTTTCTGTTAGATTATTGTTAAATAATTGGATATGTGAAACAAATGTAGTTTGTAAGCATCTATAACGTAAAAAAAATCAAGAACAAATTAACATTTTTTTTAATTCTTGATTTAATGAGTTCCAGTTATTTTATTCTTTGCTGCTTTAAAATTAATTTTTTTGTAATCATTTTCAATTTGCAGAATAGCATTTCCGTTGCCGACATAAGTATTTGGACAACATTATATCCTCTGGCAATGGATTCAAAATATTCTGAAAAATATTTTTCATCTAGAGTTTCTTTAAAAAACTGGTTTGAAAAAATTCTAAAATTGCCTAAGGTTGTTGTAAGTAAAAAATTTGTTTTACTAATAGAATTTAAAAAAATTTGACCTAGGAATTCAATCTTATTAGGAATAACTTGTGAATTTTTAGAACGTTTTGAAAAAGTATTCTTTGAGTAATAGTATGTCATCATTAACAAATGCTTGCTCTGCTCACTGGTTTCCCAATACAAGCGTCAGCAAAATTAACGCAGAATTCGATAAACTTAACGTTCAGGATATTGATGATGAGGCCGATCATCAAAAAAATTATGAACCTAAAGTGACAGAGGAAGAAATTGAGAGGGCAACGGAGTCGTGGATTAATAAATCGAAGAGGAAACAACCTAAACCAGTCGTAAATCCAGTGTATGTTTCATAAATTTTTTTTTTTTTTTTTATCGAACATCAATCTTAAAGCCATTCAACGGGACATAATTGTCGACAACAGAACTCGGACTTGCGCTAATTATAGTATAAAAAAATGTATAAACGAATTACATTGAAGATTATATTACTTTCAGATTACCAGTTCCAGGTGAAAAGAATATTTTGATCACCTCTGCTCTTCCTTACGTTAACAATGTACCTCATCTTGGAAATATAATAGGCTGTGTTCTCTCCGGTGATGTATTCGCAAGGTAATACATGAATCTTGAACATTATAGTTTTTGCTTTTTTAATATTTTATGTTTTTATCAGCATTTCCTTTAAATTTTATCTAATTTCCTTTAATTATAAGTCAGTATTTCCTTAAATTTTCAAATTATTTCACATTTTCTCTGTAAAGTTATTTTTTTATTTTGCATAATTATATTTTTAATAATTGCAGATTTTGCCGTCTTAGAAATTACAATACCTTGTACATTTGCGGCACAGATGAATATGGCACTGCCACTGAAACCAAAGCTTTAGAAGAAGGTTTAACACCTAAAGAAATATGTAATAAATATTTTCAAATTCATGATAGTATTTACAAATGGTTTAATATTAAATTCGATAAATTTGGAAGAACGACGACTCCAGATCAAACAGAGTAATAAATTTATAGAACATTTATCTAATAATTTATAGTGTTAAAAAATAAGATATAAAATGTTTTTTTATGAACCGTTAACCATATGTATTAGTGCATCCATTTTTTTTTGCAGAATTTGCCAAGATATATTCCTGAAAGTTTTAAAAAATGGCTATATATTATCTGATTCAGTAGAGCAGTTACTCTGTGAAAAATGCGATAGGTAAGAGCTTGTTTAAAATGAATATTAAATTTTTTAAAATACTTCAATTCTAATTTTTGTCATTAGATATTTAGCAGATAGATTTGTCGAAGGAACATGTCCCAAATGTGCATACGACGACGCAAGAGGTGATCAATGCGATCGTTGCGGTCATCTTATAAATGCGACCGAGCTAATCAAGCCGAGATGTAAAATATGTCAGGAAACCCCAGTACTTCGTTATTCGGATCAATTCTTCCTGGATTTACCCAAAGTATTTCTTATTTTTTAATTATTATTTATGCTTTTTGCATACTTCAGATTCATTTTTCAGGCAAAGATGAAATTTATATTGAAGTTTTAATTCATATATTAGAAAATACTTTAAACGTTACTTTATTTCATTGAAGATCGAACCCGAATTGCGGAAATCAATAGAAAAATCGTATGATTCTTGGTCTCATAATGCTCGGGAAATCACCAAAGCATGGTTAAATGATGGTTTAAAACCTCGATGTATAACCAGGGATTTGAAATGGGGAATACCTGTTCCGGTTGAAGGTTACGAAAATAAGGCAAGGTTCAATATATTATAATTATAGATTTGGCCTACCTACAGTTAATATTAACTACTAATAGATCATCACGTCATGTGGCAGGTATTTTATGTTTGGTTCGATGCTCCAATAGGATATATATCAATAACAAAGCAATATACGCAAGACTGGAAGAAGTGGTGGATCCCGGATAAGAATGTTAAAGTCAGCCTCTGCCAGTTTATAGGAAAAGACAATGTTCCATTTCATTCAGTTATGTTTCCTTCGTCGTTACTTGGTTCTGGAGAAAATTTTGTATTAGTTGATAACATTTTCGCTACCGGTGAGATCATTTTGAAAGTCATGTATACCTAACTGTTTTTAGATAGATTTTAATATTTAAAAAACATTATTAGTTTTTATTTTGCTTAATAAAATTTAAAAACTTAGAGAAAAATTTATTATATCTTCTGAAGCTATTTGTACTTGAACTATTATAGTTAAAAAAAAGAGATTAAAATTCTTTCAGTTTTTAAATAAAATAATTCCTTTTTTTTTATCTGCTAAAAGTGTCAAGTGATTTTTCTGATATTAAAAATTTTTTTTATTTTCATATATAATAATTCATTATATCATTAATATCATATACTATCATATATAATTCATTAATTTACTAAATTTATAAAAATTATTTATTAATAATTATCATTTTTTTATTTTTATTTATATAAATCAATTTAAAAATTTGATATTAAAAAAAAAAGAATAATATTCATTCACAAAAAAATAGGTTTGATTCATATGAAGTGGATATTTAATAGGAATATTGTACGAATTGACGAATAACTAAAAGTTCTTGTTATTATGAATAGCAATTAGTTTCTGCTTACACTTTTTTATTTCAGAATACTTAAATTATGAGGATGGTAAATTTTCTAAATCGAGGGGCGTCGGTGTCTTCGGCTCAGATGCCAAAGACACGGATATTCCCGCGGATATCTGGAGGTTTTATTTATTATATGTCAGACCGGAAACTCAGGATTCTAGTTTTTCTTGGAATGATCTTGCCATGAAAAACAATTCTGAATTATTGAATATATTAGGAAATTTCATTAACAGGTCATAATTTTATACTATCGAATACGAATTTGAGTCTCAAAGAAGTTTTTCAGTATTATTATTCAATCTTTTTTCTTCACAGGGCTTTAACATTTGCCGAAAAAAATTACAAATCCGAAGTTCCGCTAATGAATTTAACGAAAGAAGATTACGAACTTTTGGCAATGGTAAACAGGGAATTAAAATGTTACATAAGTGCTTTGGAAAAAGGAAAATTGCGAGAAGGTAATTCAGCAAATTTTTTTTGTGAAAATTTGCCACCTGTAATTGAAAAAATGTTTGAAAGAAAATTGTTTTGAAATTTAAAATTTATTTAATTAGTAAAACATTAATGCGAATTTAATATTGCTGAACTGCTGATGGCCTCATTGAAAATAATTTCCTCGTTTTAATGGTAAAATATTAAGTATACAACTTGCAAATGCTTTTCATAGGTATCAGACGAATATTGTCGATTGCTCGCTTGGGAAATCAACTGATGCAGATGTCCCAACCTTGGGTACTATATAAAGGAACGCCGGAAGAACAGATAAGAGCAAAAACTGTTATTGGATTAAGCATTAATTTATCTTGCTTGTTAAGCATATTAATTTCTCCATATATGCCTGAAACATCCGAAATAATTCAAAAGCAATTAAATGCAAAACCAACAGTCAATATAATTGAAGATGAATTTTACTGTATTCTAGAAGCAGGCCACAAAATTGGAAAGGTATATACATTTGGTAAAATGTTAAAATAATGTGCAGTATAAGATATTCGCAATAATACATGAGTAAAATTTTAGTTTGAAACTTATTAGATTTCAATAAAAAAAAAATATTATTTTATGGGAGTTTATGTTTTACATCGTATTAAATGTTAAATGGCAAATTTGACAACTACTAAGTTATTTTATGGATAAAAGAACATGATTTTGGTTATGGCCAATGAATATTTACTATTTATTATGCTTTAACTGAATTTACTGAGTAAAATGATGATGTGATATAAATTGTGAATAAATATGAGGAATATATTTTAACAGAAATTTGTAGATAAAAAATTATTTATTAATTAAACTGTTAAAAATTAATTCAATTTGTCTGCAGGTTTAGCAAACTACTAAGATTAAGCAAGTTTTAAAATTGCTTCAAAGAATATTTACATAATTCTCTAAAGAAAAATTACATAATTAGTCTTATTTTTAGAATCATATGATCTCGAATTTACTTAATTCATAATTTTTGAATTTCAGCCATTTCCACTATTTAATAAAATAGAAATGAATCGAGTAGAAGAATTAAAATCAAAATTTGCTGGTCAGCAGACAAGTAAAATTTCCGACAAAAAGGAAGCAACATCTTCGAATAACGTTGACGTTAATGCCTATGATAATGTCGCTTCCCTTGAAGCTGCTGTTGCAGCACAGGTCAAATATATATTTATATATATATATAATTTATTATTTATTTAGATTAGAGAATTTTGAAAAAAAAAAATTAACTCTCACAATTTTTATCAGGGCGATCGCGTACGTCAGATGAAAGCTATGGGAAAGGAAAGGAGTGAATGGCAACCTGAAGTGACTATATTACTCGATCTGAAGAAAAAATTGGAAACGGCAAAATCAAACCTTCAAAACTGCGCTGCTCATCATGTGAATAACGCAGTAAACGAGAACACTAGTGAATTGGAAAAGGCCATCGAACAACAGGTAATTTACTTGTAGAAAAAAAGATTTCAGTGGCTTAAGATCATACATGTATGGCGTATTGATCATTCCGATCGAAAAAAATTACTTGTTAGTTAATTAAGTCAATTTCTATCAAGGAATTGTAGTAGTGACAAAAAAATTATTTTTGTAACCACAAAAAACTTATATAAGCAGCAAATTATTCAATTTATTCATTTTCCAGGGTAATGTGGTGAGGAAGTTGAAGGAATCCGGTGTTGATAGATCGACATGGCAGCCTGAACTGAATAAGTTATTGGAACTGAAAAAGCAATTGGCTTTGCTGAAAGGAGATTCTCTTCCTGCCGTAAAAAATGGAACGGACAAAAAGGACAGGAAGAAGTGACGCCGAAATTAATTCTTCATAATTCAACAAAGGGATTCTTTTAAAGGATCTGATTTGTCGATGTGTCAATATTGAAAAATCTCTCAAGCACTGATACGAACAGTGCTTTTATGTTTCCTTATATGAAAAACTTAAAGAATCTTCTGTGTTTATCGTTCCCGTCAATATTTTTTGTTCAATATGTGTTCAATGAGAGTCATTTATTTTAAAAAAAATATTCGAATAATTGTACACTTCATAATTGTGCCAAATTGCTTGCGAAATTTGTTTGAACGGAGGAGTTCAGTTATAAGTAATAAACGTATTAGCATAAGAATAACTGTCATTCCTCAGTAAGGACGATGGTCATTAATAAATATTTTTTTACTTTGGCATGCAGGGTTTTTTTTTAAAAATAATGCAAGATATCTAAAGGGCTTAGTTTTAATCTAAAAGTCAGTGTTTGTGCTTAAGTATATTCTTTGCCAAAATCGGGGAATGTCTCAAACTAAGGGTTATACACGAAACATTTTTAAACAGTTTAGAATAAATATAGAAAATCATTGGCAAATTGTTTAAAATTGATGAATATATTGAAACAACTGAAAATAAATAAGGGTTTCAAATACTTCGTCGCAATAAAAAGTAGATAGATCGTGTATGACCCGCAAAATAAATTGCTTTTATGTATTACTGTGGTTGCTTTATGATGATATCAGGACTTGCTTTATATATGTTCTACACGATGTCGATTCTCGCATTTATTTATTCACTTGCTAATTAATGCGGAACTTGTATCTCTCGTTTACGGATGTGATTGCTGTTATTTTATAGGTGGTAAAATCGAAGCTTCGAGGAGTTAAGTTTAACTTTTTGTTGCAGAAAGATGCAAAAAATTTTTTCATTGACTAACCATTTGCCTTTGGGAATTAATTTTTAATTAAGTAACGTCTTTTATTGAATTAAATTTATCCGTTTAATTCAGAAACTTTTTTAAGGGCTGTAAATCTTGGTTCGATCCCACAACTGAAAATTTTTTGCCCGATTTTTTTTATACGATTGGACGAAAAATTTCAAAGTAGTCGGATCAATAAAGTTGCTAGCGTGAAATTTGCCACGGGGAAGTACTGAGTTGAGTAAAAGTAACTTATTTATTTTAATTGTTTTATTTATATAAATATATTTAAGTTGGTTTTCTTGCCATTTCGCTCCAAGGAGTGTTCGCGTCGGTTTCGCGCATTTGAATCTCGTCTCTCGTCGGGCGCTGCCTCACGTCGATATTATTTTGGCAGCCGCAAATGTTTTGCTAAATATTTTCAAACGCGACATTACTTTTTACTCGCTTCAGTATTTGAATTCAAAGTGTGACGCCGCATAAAAAACGATCTGAAAAAACAGGCGGTAGTTTTAGGACAAGCAGAAAGCATAAAAGAAGTATCTTGGTATACACATTTATTTACTATGTTTAAATCCACATTTAACAATAAAAAAAGAAAATTCCAGTTTAAAATCTTTTTTTTTTTCACACAAAAAATTATCTTTTGGCTTTGAATTTTTTTTCCCATCACAAGTTTAGCTTTACAAATCTATTAAAAAAGATTCTAATTTCTTATTTTTTTTTTCTTGATGTCGCGGTGATCTTTCATAAAAATTTTTTCGCGAAATAAAATCCAGAAAAAACTGCTCAGGCAGATTAAATTTATATGCGGGAACCGTTCATAATGGTAACAATGATAGTAAAAAAAAAAAAACAATAATAAGGATGACAAACAAATATGGACTGATAAATAATAATAATAATAATAATAATGTCGAATTTTAAGTTATGAAATTAAGATACCAAAAAACAATCGTTGTCAATCGGATTTTTGACGTGAGTGTTCGGTCCCGTACAGAGCACCGGAGAGGGTTGTTTTTTGCGAGATTGGTAAGACAAACATTTTGTCGAACCGATAAATAATAATTAAATATTACAACTGTAAAAATAGAGTCGCTTTCGCCGGGCAAAATTGATGGTTTACAGCACAAGGTGCGATCTGCGAGGCGAAAATGTTATAAGAACACTCGGGAAATTCGGCGGCAGACCTTAAAATGAAAGGCTAATGCTACGGGACGTCACTGCAACGAAAATTAACTTTGCACTTTTCGAAATTGCACTTCTCCCTTATTTATTCTCAGGGGATGAAAGGACGCGTCGGACGGGCGACATTCTGGACGGGTGGAAGCGGTGCAAAACTGAGAGATTCGGCACCGAGGAAGCAAAAAGTCGAGAACAAGGAAAGCCGAAAATTTTCCTGCATGCGAAGCCGGTGGCGCCCTCTCGCTTTTCCTTTTTGCAAATTTCGACCGGAAGGAAGGGAAGTTTCCGGTCCGATCCGCGGCCCGCACTCGCCATCGCAAACTTCCCTGGGATTCGCTTTTTTCCTTCTAGCACGTGTGGGACCGGATCGGAAGGGCCGAGCAAGAGGCAGTTTTGCATTTTGGAAACGGCGCCCGAAAAATCGCGCTCGCCTCGGCGAAATTAAACGTCTCGGCCGGAAAAGCCGCCGGCCACAGTTCGGTGTTGGCGCACCGCGCCCAACTGTTTCGGACGTCGAATTGTGCGAGGCTCCTCGCGCACCTCCCGGGGTTAGTCGATGCATCGGAAAAACCTCTTTTTAACAAGAGAATTTGGGAAAGCTTGAGAAACTTTTCGGTTTCCGAAGGAAGAGAAATCATTTTTAATAAATTTTGCGAAATTCCAACAATAAAATTGCACGTTCAATACACGTTGGACGAAAGCTGGAGCTTCCACAGCGAAATCGGCCTCTTGAACACCGTGACCTGGCCGTGCTCCTTGCCCCCGATGAGGAACACGTAAAAGGGGACCGAAGGCTCCAAGTTCACCCTGGCGAATTCTTCGTCCAGGGTGTCGTGGATGTAGCTGGTGAAGTTTCCGTGTCTCTCGGCGCGGCTCGCGGAGCTCGCCCTCAACCTCCGCTTCCTGTCCGTGGCGATAGATGTGACCGTCGTGTTGTAGGGACTTCCGCGAAGTGGCAGGTACCTCGGAGGCGATCTCATCTGTCTCGAGATCTTGAACTCGACCTGTTGTTTCCCTTTCCCCGAGGACATGTTCTTCATTTCGACGTTCTCGAAGTTCCTCGACATGCTCCGTCCGGAAGCATCCTCGAGCACGCTGTCCGGGGGAGAGTTGAGGATTTTCGCGTGCGACCGGGGTTCCTTCTCTTTGCCCGTCCCCGAAGACCCGGTCTTCCGACCGTCGCTCCCGAGGTAGTTGGGATTGCTGAAACCGTATCCGTGATCCCTGGTACCGTACTTCCTCATGCACGAGCTCGTGCTTCTGCCAAACTTCGACTCCGGATAATCGTCGATGGCTTCCGTCCCGGGATCGCCGGGACTTTGGCTGTGGTTGCTGGACGAACTTATGCGGTTCACCGTTTCTATGCTGCAGTAGTCCGAGGTTAGTTCGTCACCGATTTCCTCGGGGCGTTTCTTGAATCGGACGACACTTGCACTTTTCGGGAGACCATTTTTCCACTCTGAGTTGTCCCCGTTTCCCAGAGTAACTAAATGCGACGTGTAACTATCACTCTGATATGACTTTTTAAAGTTGTATTTTCCGTTACTTTTCGTGTCCGATTCATATTCCTCCACTTCCACGGTTCCAGGTACGGGAACTTCGTTAATCTTGCTTTTATCGTCGCCGTTTGTCATTTTGATATTTTTCCTGCTTTGACTGCAGCCGTTGTAAATATTCTTAGCTACGTTATCCTTAGTCTTGCACAGTTCCAGGTCATTTTCCTCTTCGGAATCCAGGTAAACTAATCGAGTGCACTCGACGGGAGTCAGGACGGGAGTCGGCAGAGTGGACACGAATTCGTTGAAATTTGGCACGGACAAGGGATCCCTCGGCATGAGCGGCTTCGAGGATTTATCCGAATCGGCAACTGAAAACTCTCCCGATTCGACAATGGAACAGGGTAGTTTGTCACCCGCGGGGGTGGTGGCCGCCGAGTAACACTTTTTCCTTTGACCGCTCCCGTTCAGATTGGCGCTTTGCGACTTCACCAACCTCGTGGGGGTGTTTTCGCTGTCGGAGCTTTCCTTCGTTTTCAGCAAGCTTTCCGTGCTGTCGTGGCTGCTGTTCAAAACGCTGTAGCTGCATTTGTGCGGGTTCAACCTCGATAAATTGATAGACGACAGCTTTGAGATTTCCCGCAGGAAATTTAAATTGTGATTATTATTATTGTTATTAGTGTTATTGTTGCTGACATTCGCGTTATTGTTATTATTCGAGACCGTGCTCGAAACTAGATTTCCACTCACGTAATCCTTGCTGCATTCCTTAAATACGTATTTCTTTTCGACGCCTCCGATTTTGTTCGAAGAGCGATCGACAGAGCCTCCTCCTCTGGCGCGGTGATTATTCCACTGGTTGTGCTGCGTGCCCGACGACAGAGTCGTCGTAGACGTCGAAACGCTGTTCGAATCTGAGTTGTCGCGGAGCAAAAGATCCGACACGGACAGTGCGACGCCTTCCGCCCTCAACTGCGGTCGGGCTCCTGGAAATTGCAGCTTCTCCCACAATTCCGTCCCTGAAGAATCCCAGGGGTAGGGGGTAAGCGGGGGGTAAGAAAAAATTCATCAGTTTCCGTTAAGATGAAACTGCAAGACTCTACCTGCCTTGCACTTAAATTTCCAAAGCGTTAAAAGCGTTAAAAAGCACGCGTTCTTTCATATTATTATTTATTTTTTATGTTTTATATTTTACATTTCGCATATTTTTACATATGCATAAGGCGCATCAAACTTTCAGAACGGTTTTGCGATGTAAGAAAGAAAAAAAAAAAAATTTGTTTCTCGTTTTCTCCGACGAGGTTATCCACCCGTGCAAAGCGCATCATTCCCGATGACAATGTCAAAAAACCCAACGCGAATGGTTTCTCAGATAAATAAGAGGAAAAGAAAAGAAAACATGATTTGTGCAGCGAAATCTGCGCACACGAACAGTTTCTCACGATGAAGAATGGATATTCGATGGCTTTCGTGAACGCTGTCGAAATTATTGCATTTTTGCGTTTGCACACATCAAATTCAAACCATGATGAAAATTACAAACGAATATTTGCAATACATAAGAAAAAAAAAATTTCAATTCTCTGTGAAGTGGCGAATTTCTTTAAAGCTTCGTGGATAAAATTAAATGTAGCGCAAATAGGATGAATTTATTGCATTTTTCTTTCTCTTTCGCGGACGGGCAACCTCTCTGTGCCCGAAAAACTTTTAAGGGTGCACAAAAACATCGCTTAAAACAGCATCGAATTGATCCTTACCAAAGTGAAATCTCCAAATGTCATTTGACGACTGCCCGTTTGATTCTCCTCCGAAAATTAACATGGAACTTGGCAATTTGCAAGCGGCGTGCGAATGCAGAAGACCCGGATTCGATTTCGTCTTTATGCTGGTCCAGATTTTGCTGACTGCAAAAAAAAAAAAAAAAAAAAAAAAATAAATTCAAAGGGATAAAGCGACGCATCAAACGGTGAATTTTGAAAATAATAAATCGGAGGAAAATTGACGCGGGCGCTTTCCCAACGGGAAAACGGCCCGCGCGGGCCGGAGGTCCTTTTCCTTCTACCCTTCGGCGGCCCGCCAAGCTTGCCCGAACGCTCCTTTCTCTAACGCGCGAACAATGCAAGTTGGCCGTAATTACTTGCGTCCCATCGCCAGAAGTCGCTTCGTTCCTGCAGGTCGGTCATGCCGCCGTAGATCCACATGGCGTCGTCGTGGAGAACGGCGCTGTGTTTGTGCCTTCCGCTCGGCCTGGGAATGCCGTCCGAGGAGCAGGTGGGGGAAAGCAGGTGCCAGGACTCCGTACCTGCGACAGCAACGTAAGCAGAGTTACCCGGCGAAATAATCCGCGGCAGCGGTCGCCGCGCTGATGAAAGCAAAAATTCCTTTCCATCCAAAGGGCTCGACAGCCTCGCTTTTGCGGTTTCCGAATGCGGGCGGTTCGATTCGTCAAATTCAACCGATGCGAATTGACGCCTGCATCCGCGACAGGGGCCGAATTTGATTTTTCTTAGCCCGATCCGGGGAGCGAAACCCAATCCGACAAAAATTGACTGGCGTTGAAACGGTTTAAGGAACCGGCAGCTACTCCCAATCAAAATTATTCAAGAAATTCGACTTTATTTTCCTTTTCAAGTTTCAAACGGCGAAAAAGTGAAAGAACTGCCAAAATACGCGAAATATCTTCATTCCATTATTATTGTTTCAATCTGTCCAAAGCTTATTTTTAAGTTCGGCGCCTTTCGCCTTACACTTTGCATTGATCATCCGGCCACGGAATCTCATTTGCGTTAAATAAAGAAAACGAATCAAAAAATATTATCTGCTTTAACAATAAGAACACACTTGGACCAAACAGATGCTGAATTTATATTTTTAAATTTTCCGTTTCGACTCCTAAATTTTCTTGTTCGAAAAGCACGGCATTTATGCCCATTTTATTTTGAAAAAAGAAAAAGGTTTATCTATAAAAGGTTGTCTGCATACGATCAAGGCTTCGGATCGGTTTTCGCAGATAAAAAGCACGGCAAAGCGAGTGGTTAGTTACCAAAGTGAAAAGCCCACAGCTCGTTCGAGGATCCCCTCAGGTCCTGGTAGCCTCCGTATATAAGCATCGAACCTTTATACACCAAAGCGGAATGTCCCCGGCGTCCCCTGGGAACCGTCACGCCCTTCTGCCCGTGGATTTTTCTCCAGTTGTTGCCCTGGAAAGCAAAATTATGTTTTAAGTCGCTTTCCATCTTGGCTGTCGGGACAGGTTCTGGCATTTTTGACTCCGCAGCCGTGACATGCCGAATTTTCACGTGCGCGAATGCGAAAAGGAAAATGGTCAAATCTTTGGCTTCCGCCTTTCCGATTGCCTTTATGCCGTTTTTCCGAAAATTTCAAATTTTATTTTATAAATAGTGAAAGTGCTGCACGGGGAGAAAAACGTTCCGCGATTTGATGAATCAAAACGATCGCTGCAGCTTTTCGTGCACGTTCGCGTGAACAACCAGGAGCACTGGTCGCTCGCCGACGAACCTCCTCCGGCAAAGAAACCGAATGCTGTTGCCCTCCCCCTGACGTCTGTGTATAAAAATGCGGCAATACTGGAGAAATTATCTTGCGCCGTCAGATAAAATCCCTGACGCAAGACGCATCCGGGTGCGGAAAATATAAAAGGAAAAAAGCCAGGAGCATTTATTTCACGTTCGTTAAAATAATCATTTCAAATGTTAATTATTTAACACTAAATAATTGCTGTTAGTGCTGGAGAAGCGTTATGGCGTTTTATCAAATTTCATCGACGTAAAATTATTCAATAAAAACTTGCGGAACCTGAAGGTACATCATTTTACAGTAGTATACGCTCCCAACTGATATTTATTCAACTGCGATGCATACATAACATTTATGGTATTAACAAAATGTAATAATACTTTGGAAGTCAAAAATAATTTTATGCGATCGTGTGCTCAAATAAGAAATGTTATTGAAAATTGCGTTTGAAACTCTTTAATTTTTAATTTTTCATAATTAATATAAACAACTTGCATTACCGGCACTTCTCAAATTCTAACGTGCGAATGGTTTTTTGTCAAAAACAGAAAATTACGGAGGTTAACGTATGATAAAATCTTTTTACGAAAAACTATTTCACGAACAGAATATTATGTTTAGTTAGTCGTGATTATTTATGTGATGAATTATTATCCATCCTTATTGGATGTGATAAATAAATTTTTATAAGCGGGTTCCTGATTTTCATACAGAAATAAAAGATTTTTATAAAATGTAAACATTAAAGTTTTATACAAAGAAATTATGTAAGAAAAATTAAAATTTTATATAAATGAAACATTAAAGAATTAATTTTTAGTGCGTACTTATTTGTGTTTATAGCACTTATTAATTATCAGCGTTTACACCGCTTTCTTATCAGTTCTTTTGGGATTAATATAAGCGGCTTATATTGCATTTATTAATTTATCGTATAAATAATTTCGTAAATCTTGAAGAATTTCCATTCAATTTAAATAGAGTTAATAGCGTTCTTTTATATTTTTCGAAAAATTTTTTATACAGTTCATCACTTTTACACGAGGAAAGATCATTTTGTGTGACGATAACTGTTTGCTATACCGTGAAATGTCAACATTTATTGAAGGTATTAATTTCGTCTCAATTTTGAACATCATCATTTAACCACCTTAATACTATAAATCCAAAGAGGAGTCTCCGTTCCAGCGGAAAAACCAACTTCTCCACCGAAGATATAAATGCATTCTTTGTAAGCGACAGCACTGTGTTCCTGAAGACACGGCGGTTTGTCTCCTGTCGCCTCCAATTTTTCCCATTTTCCCTCAACTGAAAAAAAAAAAAAAATGTAAACTTTAATTGCTGCAATTCTAATTGTTTCGATTTTGACTCGAGCTTTTTTTTTCGCGAAAATATCTTTCCTGAAGCTATCACTTAATTACCGAAGTAAAATAAAAGATACATGACAGAAGTATAAAGGTACTGCATCATTTCGCTTAATTTTTAAGTGAAAATCGAAGGAGGAAAACCCCGAAATAGAAATAATAGGCAATTTCACAGTGAACTGGTTTCTTTCGTGTAAATCTGTAGTTGATTGGAATTGAAAGTACAGGATTTTCATAAAATATGCACGAAGTAAGAGCATTTTGCAATTATTTTCATGTCTCTTAAATTAGATCTCCGGGGAAATTAACAGTTATACGGCTAAAACTTTTTGACTTTGGCTTTGGTAACCCGTTAACATTCTCAGCACCATTCAAATGAAAATTTTATACCTCACAGATAGTTTTAAAGTGTTTTCTCTAATCAAAAATTACCATTTTTTCTCCCTGATTTTTTCTTTGTATGATAACAAACCAAAAAACTATTTCCAAAGCAATAAACTAACTTTTGCATTTGAGCAAGGACGCGAAGAGCCAACAATCATACAGATTTAATCTTCTTATAATTCTATACAATTAAAGATTTTATGGACAGCCATTTTAAAATAAAAATTCGAGATTTTATAATTAAATCACCAAATCGTCATTGTTATAGCTTTTCTTGACAGAGAGGCGCACTGTAGATTAGTTAAATGTGAATCAATTTGATAGTGAAAAAATACTTTTTCAAATACTGCAGTAGGATGTCATTTTTCAGTACATTGCATGAAATATTTTAAATTCAAAAATTCCTCTCACGTTAGTATGAATGAGTTTCCCCGAAGATGAGTGCTATCTCGTTTACGATGACTGCTAAGAGGGATAAAATTTTTCTTGGCAATTTGCTTCCCCAAACTTTTCCACAATCCCAAGAGGGATGAAATTTAAAGGGGGTTGATATTTTCACACCGGTTCACTCTGTCATACACTGCTTTTCCATCTGCTTCCAATTTCTTGAAACTTTCATCGCCGTCTGCGAGTATAATTTTTCACATCTTGCCACGATATTCAATTTCCTTGTCTAACAATGCATATTTATGTTACATATAAACATTTTTTTTAAATCAAAAATACCATAACTTGAAAAAACTTCTACAATAGGGTGACTGAAAATTTTAGTGAAAGAAATTTAGAAAAAATAAAATTTTTTTTAAAATTCAAACTTATACATCTATTTATAATACTAATGAAAAATTTTCATGCCAAACAAATGCAAAGCGTTATATTTTTATATGATTCCCATCACATGTTGTCAGTTTTCATGCTTCTATTGGCTTTTAACATCAATTAACGAACAATCTAAATTTTTAATAATCAGAAAATAAAAGGTCCGCAATAAATTATTTCAAACAATCCAACAACATTGGGAAAACAACACACATATAATGAACTGAAATAAAAATACAAAACATGTCACTAATTTTTCATGACATTTTCACACAAAACATTATGTAATACTCAGGTACTATTTCAAAATTAACATCAAGTAATAATTTTAATAACTTATTCTTGGACAAATGCATAAGGTAAAATAAATTATAATACGAAATTTTATACAAATGTGCGTGTGTGTATGCTGGATATATTCGCAACTTCAGGCATTTTTTTCATCGAATCATCTCTAAAGCTGCGAAGTATACCGAAATTCTTTTTTGTTTTTCTTTTTCACATTTTGGTTTAATAGTCAATCATTTAAATAGTTACTCAGATGATATCTCCATAGATCTTTCAACGGTAGATTTCCATTTCTTCCTCCAAATAAATAGACATAATTTCCCAAAAGTGTCGCGCTGTGTTTCGTCCTCGAACACGGAGCAAGAACATCGGGAGAAGCACTTAAAGATGTCCACATAGTTGCAGGAAATCTAAAAACGATAAAATTTTTTTTCGGATTAAAAAAACTGTTCAAATTTTACATTCACTATAAGTAAACATCGACTCCTATCCAAAGTTAGTCGATACAACGTTGAAGATTTTTGTGTGAATTTCTATTTCTCGGCACGCACTCCCCGTGCTTTAACATACCGTTAATCTCTTAATCCCAGGTGGAATCTTCCGGAAAATGCGGCACATGAAAAATCTGAGCAGAGAAATCTATCATCTCCTCTAAAATGTTCACAGTCAAAAAGTGCGATTGAACGTATATAACGTCATTGCAACGAATTTGGATCGATTAATCTCGGGTCGTGAACTTTCGGAAAGAACCACGTACCTTTACCAAGTGGAATAAATTCGGATAAATGATGTGCCGATGATGCGGGATCATGTGCGTAACAAACGGGTCTCTTTTTAAAACGGGCAAAACATTTACTAAAAACAAAAAAAAAAAAAATCAAATAAAAATTTACAAAAATGAACCTTAAACAACTGGCAAAATTACATGATTTTCCCTTCTTCGACATCCGAAGCACTTTTAATCGGAGCCTCGACCGAAACCCAAAGCACTTTTCAAATTTTACAAGACGTAAAAGAAAACGAAGATGCGGTTAGGAAATCGCGAGCAAAATCGACGCGCGGGAGCATTTCAAAAGCATGAAATATTATAAGAAATCCGTCGCTGAGGGATGCTGCGAAGGGTCACCATGGCAACCGAACAGGAGTAGAATGCTGAAAACTGCCACGGATCCAGGACCAAAGTGCATAATGGTCAAATGAAATCTCCGCTCATTCGCCACCTTAACTCGCTGCGGAGGCAAAAAAGCGCCCTGCACGGTGACTGCGCCGCACGTGTAAGCGTTGAAAAATTCAAAATGAGCATTGGTCGATCGCGACCATTGCCCGGGAACCGGCGAAATTACAGTGCAACGCGCACTGGAAAATTTTTTCTTGCCCACACCTACGAGCTATGAGAAAAAAATTAATCGACAAAGTTTGTCACATCATAACATTAACTGGATTGAATACATGAAAAAAACGTTCAGTATTTAAAAATGTTACTTATCGATTGCAATATATTTACATTGTATTTTCTTTCGCAGTTATAATTAGCAGTGTAATAATTTTTTCACATATTTATGTGTTACGAATCGCTATTTTACCATAATGCGAATATCCTGGAATTCATTAAAACCATCTGATAATGTAATAGGTAAACATTTTTTTAATTTTACGTTAATTTATGTACACTTAAGGCAACATCGTTTGTGCTTCTTTTATGACGAAACGAACAATTCATAACACACATATATATATATACCTCAAATTTACTGATCAACGAATGAAAATTGGATAATAGTCACTTGAACTTTAAAGATTAACCTAAATTTCATATTATATATATACATATATAAATTTCATGATATATACAACATATCATATAATTTATACATGCATATATAAAAATATATATTTAGCATGCATAAATCTATATTTAGCGTTCCCACGTTAAAAAAATATTTATAATGAAATTCATGCATTTCTTAAAAAACATATATAAATGTATATATATATATATATATATATTTTTAATCTTTATATATAAAAAACTATTTCGTAATCGAATGTCAGTACAGAAATGTACAAAAGTACATTTTCAAAGGAAGAAAAACGAAAATTGAACATAAAAATAAAATTAACTTTTTTTTGTTTAAAACCGCTTAATAATCAGGTTTGTTACGAAAATGATTTTATATTTTTTAATGGATGGTGAAAATAAGAGGAGGGGGATCATCTACAATCGTCATATATAATCAGTTTTATTAAATGAATATAAAAGAAAAATTTCTTCATTTGCAATATTGAAAATATAACAAAGAATACTTTAAGAACTGTAAAGCAGATTGAATAAAATAGACGCGAACCTTATGGAAGGTGGATCCTTGTGCAGCATGAAAATTGCCGGGCAAGTGTAAAACGTTGACTTGGGAACATTCTCCTGTTGGATTTCCTTTACAGGAGCAGGGGGTCAAGAAGGAAAACATTAAAGGAGTGAGATTTGAGATTGGAAAAGTTCAAGTAGCTCGATTAATCCTGAGCAAGGCTACCGAATGACGAAAGAAAATATTATTTTCTCTTTCTCCCTTTAAAGTCCATTCTGTATCATCTCTAAAATTAAGTTATAAAAATGAAAACTGACGAGAAAAATAAAAGCGGCTCTGTGAAGCTTTCATTTTCCATACGGGCTTCGTCCACGGGGACGTAATAATAAGTGGCACGAGAATGTTCCAAGTTCCCTTTTTGGTACACTTCCTTCTTCCCCTTTTCCCGCATATTCCCCGTGTAATTACAAAAATGTTTTCCTTGTTGGTGGTTCAGCCAGCTTGGCAAATGTCGCAAATAGTAAACGCTTCGCGAATTTAACGAACCCGTTCCCAAAATTCCGTGGGATCGTTCCAGGATAAAAAAATCTTTGGCCATTTTCCGCGACAACGGAGAAAAACTAAGAGATCTTTTTCATCAAGTGTCGAAATACGAAACTTTCAAGTTGGGTTTCCTTTTAAACATCAGCAAATCATTCACAACATGATTTTTAAAAAAATATAAACCTTGTTGCATGCACTAATGTTAAATAGAATTTACTTATGTACGTTTGAAAGTCACAAGAAAATAAGAGATTTATATGCTTTTAAATGATAATATTCGGGGTATAACAATTTTCTAGATTTTTTGGAACGGTGCTTATATCGCACCTCCATAAAACGTAAATTTTTAGAAACATATACGTGTATCAAATCATATGAGAAATTTATATTTCAATTACAGAACATAGTACTTTATTCTTACATTTATTTATTTATACTTATTTATAATCAGCAGCTATAAATATTCTTCAGATATACCTAGTATAATGAACAATTTTTAATGTTGGAAATTCGACGCAAAACACATAAAAATTAAAATTTTAATCTGAAATATGAAGACCTAAATACATTTCATTCATATAATTATTTGAAAAGCTGTATGATTATGGTCTTATGAGATATGTTCATCATTAAATTTAATAAATTTAATGAAAACTCAAATCTTAATGAAATATGAGATTTGCGAAAATTAACATATATGTAACAAAAATTTTATTAAAATATAAAAATTAATTATGATATTTTAATTTATAATAATATAATATAAGTAAGCAAAAGCATCAAATGTCTAATTCAAATCGATTATTAATTAACCCACGTCCAATATAAGCTGTGTTATGATTAATAAGCAAATTTCGATTAATAAATAAATAAAAGAGCTATTAAAAGTAATTGACGTTTTTAATGTTATTTAAAGAAAAAAAAACTTTTTAAAATTTTTATTATATTTATATAAAAAAATCAAGTTCTAATAATATATTTTTTTTATAATTTTATATAAGCATTGACAAATAAAATGTGGATTCGTTATTTACCATAAAAAGTGAAATATTTAGTTATTTTTCCCAGTATTAGGGTTTACAAAGTTATTGATGCAATTTTAAATATGAAATTTTTCCGTCTCATTTTTATATTTTGTCCATTTGAAAACAAGAAGTGAAAGAATAGAAAAAGAAGAAAACTTTATCTGATTTAAGTGGGTTAAATATTTGATGATTGTCAGCAGCCAGGAAACTGCACCCTTGAGTTTTGCGAGCGTGTAAACAAGAGGAAAATAATGAAAAGTCAATCTATAAAAAATAGGGGGATGATTTCGATGGAAGTTGCTTTGGATATATGTACAGTAACCATCGATCCCGCTGTCAGGAAGGGATGTTTATCTGAACTCTGGGGACAATGCGAGGAGTCCTTTTTAAATAAATTGCTCTCAAAATGTAAAAAAATCGAATCTTTTACATTTCGAAACGAGAGAAAAAAATAACTTTTTTCACTTCGAACTTTTCCAATTTAGTGTTTCCAGTCTTGCGGGAGATTGTATAGGTAAGTTGGAAAAAGAAGAATAGTAAAAGCTTTTTCATTTGATTAGGTACATGCAGGATCTTAGAAAATTTATCTTTTTCTTCATAAAACTTTTTCTAACTTTTTTTTTTAAAAGACGAAAATTCATTCCCTACCAACAACACCTAGACATGAAACGATGCTTAGTAATTTAAAAAATACTAAAGGGGATGTTTTGCTTATTATTTATTACTTTTTCAAAAAGAAAAATTACTTTTCTCAGACGCAATATGATATCAAACGTTTATAATGAAAGTTTCTCCATTAAGTTTAAATGAACGTCCATTTTAATCGCTACACCAAATGTTAAGTGCAAAAATTTTCATATTTTTTGAATATATATTTAACGATAATATATTAGAATATCATAATTAAAAATAAATTTACTTAAGCGGGTTTTATAACAGTTTTTGTGTAAATATAAAAAAGTAAAATAATGTATATGTATATATAAAATAATGTATTATATAAATATATAATGTATATGTATTATATAAAATAATGTATATATAATATGTATAAAAATACATATAATTTTTTAGTAATAAAATAAAAGATTATGATAAGAAGACATAAATCGATATGATAAATTATTCTTTGAAAAAAAAATTTGTTAAAGCTTAAATTTTCTCATTAACTAAAATATTCATAAAATTAATAAAGATTAGATATCCATAAGGTACAATCAAAAAATGAAAAAAAATATGCACATTGTTCAAATGTATCTATGAACTTTTCATTTTGGAAAATTTATGTCATTTAAAAATTTCTTTTTTACTCAACAGTTGGATAACGACACAATATAATAAATATATTGAAAAAAACGATTTTACTTTCAAAGATAAAATATAAAGATTTATTGTATTGATTTAAAAATATGTTTCCTTCATCTAAATAATTTTAAATTTAACTATTGCACGGGATTCTGACATATTAATGAATGTTTTTAAACATTTTGATAAAACACTAAATAAAAATTAAAGGTGGCTTTTACAGAAAAAAAAATGTTATAATATATATATATGTATATAATTTCAAGTTTTCATCTAAAACTAATTTGTAGAATATATATAATGTATAAATATTAAGTGCATTTCACGTAAATAAATTAAATTTTAATATTAACGAGGATTTAAATTATTTAATTTTTATTGCCTCTATTTAAACGGCAATAAAATTGTTTTATTTCCTTATAATATAATGCTACGTCAGAGAGTGGAATGATATTGATAAAAATTTTCGAGCGAGGAATAAAATGCTGGAGAAGAGAGAGATGAATATTTGAAATAAAAAAAAAAATCCAAAATGGATACGAGAATGATTTGAAGAAAGCTTATTTGAGAAAGCATCTAGGGGAACTAATAAAAAGCACACGTTGTTAGGAGGGTTTCACTCTATAAGGGTTGACTAAGAGGGGCGATCTGGCTTTCCCCTGAGGGAAACAGGTTTTTAATTTGTATCCTAACTATATGGTTTGTGACAGGAAAACATCGGTTTTCGAATCTTTCTCGACTTATTATATGACATTTCATATTTTCGCCTTGCTGAAGGACTTGTGAATTAATAAATGGTACCGATAAAATGAATTTTTAAAATTCATCCCATTCGCATTTTATAATCTGCGAAAATAAGTAAAGTAAAAATGTAGAATACAAGCTCAAATCGCATAAAAAAAAAGTTCATTTTATTTTGAAAACGATTATTTTTAATTATAAATTTAGAAGGGAAACATTTTTTACGATAAATAAATTTATATTATGCAGTTTAAAAGTTATGCAAATCATGAAACAAGTCCACAATGTAAAACATATCCTGTTCATGATTCATACAATTCTCAAGTTGTTTTCTTCATACATAAAAAAATATAATTTTTAATAACAAACAGATATGTATGTATTATATATAATTATTTGCTATTGCTATAGTATTATACGTATAATGTATATATAAAATAATATTATATGGTAGAAAAAAGTGATAAGATTACAGTGAGATTATAACATAAAAAAGACAACATATATATAAAAAGAAATTACATATTTATGTTCGAAAATAAAAATTTTCTCTCTGTAAGTTTATGGAAATTTTATATTGAGACTGAGTTAATAAGAGGATTAACCGCGTTCCTACCTAGTTATATTTAATATAAATTTAGAAATTGATTATTTCATGACGCGCGGAGAAGCATCAAAATGGATATTTTATTGTTGTAGACTTATGACATTAAAATAATTCCACTAAGTATGAAAAGAGGATCTTTTTCAGAATGCTCATGAATATAATCCGAAATTTTCCATCGAACATTGTACTACTGCTGTGGCATTTTTCATGTTAAACAGAAAAGAATTTTATTTTTTTAAATATTTCATAGTGAAACCGAGAAAAATAAAATTTTTAAAATGTTTTTTCATTATTGATAATGTTTCAGTTCTGAAAACCCATAATTCCAATTTATTTAAATTCCCGACTTTTTTTTATGCGAGAACATAAATTCTTCTTATTATTTTTATTTACAGATTTACAATTTATTTTTTCATTTTTGTTTTATATCGCTTTTAAGCTATAATATAATCATTCCAAGAAGAGTATTATTAATGGAAATAGTAAAATGAAACTGGATCTGGATTCGGATCCTAATTTTCAAAAGCGTTGCAACCAAATGAAAATGAATTTATTTAAAATTAAATTTATAAATTTAAATTAAAATTTTATTTTAAAAAAATAAAAAACATTGTAAGTTATAATTTGTTTTTCACTGTAATATGTGGATTTTATTATAACTTATGAATGCCCCTTAATCTGTTAATCGCAATTATATTATTCGTATGCTGATAAACCAGATTATAAAAGATCCTTTTCTTAGTTTCACTTGCCTTCAACGGAGCTTAAATATATTTCTAAATATATGAATTTAATGTAATGTAACATTTCCTGACATGAATGAATGTATAAATGAGTGAATTTGTGAAGTCTGACAAGCTAATTAATGTTTATGGATGTGCTCTTGCTTTTACAAAATATATAAACTATTCATCACCAGTTTGAATTATTTCATTATTTTTCGAATGAAGGAATTTTATTTATTTATTTATTTTTTTTTTTAATACCAGCTTCCTGTATTCTGAAGGCCTCTTGAGCCAGAAAAATGATCTTTGATCTTTATTGTGATTCCCATATAATTTTAGATTCAAAATTTTATCGGAATTAAAATTTCTTCTCCTTTGAAAATTTTTCAAGTTTCAAGTGAATCAAGAACGATCAGTAATATTAGCTTTACAGATTTAAGATATTGAATCATTAAAGGAAATCTGTTTCAGAAAAATGGATAAATAATAAATTAAAAGGCTTAATTTTCCTGGGTTTAAAAAGTTTTCTGGCAATTGCATCATTACATTATTTTATATAAAAAAGCTGTATGTAAAGAATCGCTTTATGTAAGACACTGTGTGAAAAAATTATATGTCTAAGCTTCCATCAACCAACTAATAGTGTTCTACAAACTATTTTAATTTATATTCCACTTTCATATTTTAAGAAAATTTTCATTTTCAAATTATTTTACGTTTTACAAAAGGACATTTTAACTTCATGAAATGAAAGATATATCAGTACAAAAACTTGCTCAAGATTATATATTTATGGTTTTTCTTGAATGTAGGAGTCAACTTTTTCTATTATAACTTATTAATAAAGATAAGGAGAAACATAAATCGAATGTCTGAATAAACCCAAAAAATATAAAATTAATATTTATTTTTGAATAGTCAAAAGAAACATGAACACTTCTTTGATAATAATTTTAAAATTGTCTAATTTAAAGATCAGGAATCGTATATTAAATTCTTGAAAATTTTTATTTACAATGGGAATTACCAAGCTGTATTGTACTACTGCAATGTAACTATACACGGGATAACAATATATGACATTCGTTATGCTGTTTTTTTTTATCTATTGCTGCACGTTATCCCAAACTTCATTGATAAAATTTAAGTTGAAGTAATATTTAGGCACAGGTTTGAATTTTTGTGACTGTAAAAGTAAATTTTAACTTATAGATAATGCTTTTTACATGAAACGCAATTAAAAATGTAAATAGGGTCTTTTTTAAAATTTAAATCAAATTAGAAGGAAAATGGGAAAAGGTAAATTTCATTGATTTATATGTGCGCAGATCAATGCACGCACCAATACTTTAAAGTGGAAATGTATACACATATCTATTAATTTATGCGTCTTTTAACTTCTCTTCAAGTTCAATATCATTATATTACCCTCGCTACCATCTGAAAACTTAACTGGTTTTTCCAGTTGCGACATTCATCACTGGATGATGTATTCTGCATTTAAAAGTACAGCTTAAAAACAGTGTAACATTAAATATTCGCATGTTAATTAACCGTTAACGGTTTAAAGATAAAAATTCGCCTGAAAATGAAAGTAATATTAAAATCATAAATATTCCGAATGCGGAAACCGAGGAATAAACAACTAAAATACGAAATATTTTTGTCCATATTTACAATTACCGAAATAAAAAAAAAAAGATTCGCTGAAAAAGTTATAACGAAATTACCAACACGTTAAAAGTACATTGCAGATAGCACTTAATGGATAAATCAAAATCTTTCTTACCTAAAAATCAATTTGCAACGTTATTTTACGCAAATTCAGATTCTCCATTGCATTGGCTTCATCAAATCAAAACCGAAAATAAAAAAAAAAAATCGCGGGAAAAATGGCGGAAAAACAGCTCCCTCTATGACCGAATGTCAAGAAATGAGAAAAGGGGGTCGAAAGAAAAATATCCGATTCAACAAACGAAATAATCGTACTTGTTTGGCAAATACATTATTTTTAACCGAATTTCATCAATACACCAATGTTTCATTTTCAGCATCCGAAAATTTTTAAAATAAAAGTGCGAAAAAAAATGGAATATCTACCCCCAAGTCTCAACATCCATAGAAAACCTACTGAAAACAAAAGGAGATTTTCGACAGGAAGTGACGTTTACGCGCATGTTCAGCGATACATTCACGTGAGAACGGCACAAAAGCATATGTTAATATAACTTAAATAGAAACCTTTTGCATTTAGAGTCCCTGCATCACAAATTTCGTCAGCATTTATCCTGTTTTAACAGATTAATCCGAATTTTCGTTGCCTAATTCTATTCAATTAAAAAAAATTCCGTAATTTATCTTAATTATATATTTTCTTATGTATATGAATGACAATGCGATATTTAAAATCTGGTGAATTTGCATGATTTAGAAAATTACGTATGCAACAATGAAACTGCAGGGAGGCTGCAGGTCCAGTTTTGTGAATTCAGATATCCCCCAAGAAAACAGATTATCATGGTGATTTCTAGCATTTATCTGTCTCAATTATTTTACTTTGCACTCCCCCAAGTTTCATCTGTTTAAAAAAACTTTTGAAATCGCATGAAAATAACTTCCTCTTAATTTCCTGGAGCAAGAAATTTAACACTAAAGAATTATTTGATGAGGTTCCAGCAATTCAAGCGAGAGCTTTGTCGAAATTTGACACATCTAAAACTGTTCCGGAAGGGAAATTTCGAATATTTTTAGTTGGGGAGCCTTGAAAATTAAAAAACAACCTACAATAAATCATTGTTACCTATTAATTGTTTTTATAATGGAAAAAAATGGAATCAACAAACTTTTCCCAAAAAAAAAAAATTTTTAGATTTAAATACAAGATTTTTTTAATATGCCTTTAAAAGTTTTTTAACAAGCTTTAATATAAAGTACAGCATTATCGAAAAATAAAATTATATAAAAATATAAGTACAGTATTATAGTAAATTAACATCGAAAGGGTTTGGTCCCTTTTCAATTTTTCATATACTAATACAGTTTATATATTTATATATATATTTTTTTTAATTTGGCTGGAAAATATTCCTTAAGCAATCGAGAAGGCAACTTTCTTTGGAAATAAAATAACAATTTTAAAATTTTCTAAGAAATTAAATATTTATCATGAAGTAAAAAATTTTAAAAGCCAAAGAGCATTATTAAAGTAAAAGCAAAAATATATTTTATAACAGCATTTTTTTTTATTTTAATTTCTTTTAAATATTTGAAGCTTTAATAATGTACCTATGATAATCTTATAGGTTTGAAGTGAATATTTTCCAAATGTGAATTCTTAAAAGATTTATACAAGATTTTTTTTTTTCCTTTTTTAAAATAAAATTTCATAAATCATTTTATACACTTCTTCACCTTCAACTTAATGAAACTGAAATCATTAAATTCAAAAAATGATCATTCATGTCATGTTGTTCATTTTAATTTTTTTTTTTTACATCTGTTAATTGAATTAAATTGAATGTATCAAATTTTACAAATGATAGACGTTGATAAAAAAAATAATACAATAATAAATTTTTAAGGCACTTAAATGATTTAAAATAAATTAATACTATATTTAAATAAATAAAAAAGAATGCAGTTTTTTTTTATGAATTAGATTTAAAAAATTGCAATATATTTATTATAAGGGTAACAATGTCCTTTGTCAAGCAATTAATGTTTGTAGAGAATAAATTTAAGAATACTTGGCAATAGTTTCATTATTTTACAAAAATAAATTATTGCACAATTGGTATCATAAAAATTAAACAAAACTTTGGCACTTTTCACAACGCAATTACTATTTAAAATATGCAATCACTATGTTTCATAAAAAAGGATAAGAGTTTTATGTATTTTCAAAAAGAAAATCTCAAAAAGTTTATATGAAGCGTTAAGGAAAAATTTGTCTATGAAAATCGTTAACTAATCCTTTAATATAAAAATGAAAAAAAATTTTGTTTTAAAATTGTCGATTATTGAAATCAATAGAAAAGTATTTTTGACTTAGAGAATTCCTAAATGAAATACTTTTTGTAAAATACAAAGTTTAAAAAGTAGCTTTCAATTTTTGATATTTGTTTGCAATATATGAAGTAAATGTGCTTGACAATATTTACAAATATAGTTTTTACCGGAAGACTGAATACAACTGATTTTGATATCCACGATCATATGATTCAACATTTACAAAAAAAAAAGGTAAAATTAAATTCAAACTTATGCTAATGTGAATATAATATATAGCCACTTCCTAAAACTTACAAAAAATTATTTTGCGAGAAATAAAACTAAAAACAAATATATTCATACTAATCAATCAAAATTAAATATAATAATTAAAAGTACTTTATTAAATGAAAAGGAAATCAAGTTGACTTTATTAAACAATGAAATACATACAAATTCTTTAAGTTTTACTAATACTTAGAGAAAAATGAATCATTATCTTATTTATTAAGTACACTAGTTATAATCTTTCTCAGGTTATTAATCAAAACATGAAATTTCATACAAAAACAACCTAAAAATTAATAAAAGACTGATTAATAAAAGCACTGAAATAATATAAAAATTAAATTAATAATTTTCTTATGGCTTAAACACAAATGAATCAAAGCTCAATAGATACACCTCAAGAACCAACAAATTGTTCTAAAGCATTAAATCCTCAAAACTCTAGTGCTAAAAATATTTAAATTTTTTATCTAAGATTCTTTAATTCAATTAATTTTCAATATTATAGTTATTAATTATAACCAACATTGATTAATTAGTATGATAAACTGCATAAAAATTAAAATATATATATTTTAATTTATCTAAACGATTAAACCGATTAAAATTTCAATACAAATTGAAAATGCCTGAAATAACGTTCTAATATTAAGTTTATGTTAAATTTTTTCATATGTTCATATGAAGACAAGATTTTATTTAAGTTACTAAACAATGGTCATTGCAGGTAAAATTACATAAGAAAATAATTTTAGATTATGAAAGATTTTATTTTTTAAACTGAATTTACGGAAAGCATAAGCGTAAGCTTAAGCAATTATATGATAAAAATTAATTTTTCATTAAATTTTAACATTACCCCTCATATACAAGTTTATTAATTTTAAAGTGTTTTCTATTATCAAAATCATCGTGTTTTATTTTACCTATTATTATAAAAACGATGAATTTATAAAAATTATTAATTGCAGTTAATTAATTAATATGAAATTTATTTTAAAAAAATTTTTTTCACATGGAACTGTATAAGAATTTTATTTAGTGCTTTCAACTTAGAGATCAATTAGAAAAATAAATGATATTAAATTTTCCAGTTATAATTTTTATAAATCCATTCTTATAAATCAAGAACATGAACCATTTTTCAAAAAATTTTGACTGTACCTCTTTCGAGCATTAAGAAATTTTGGTTTTGAGACTATCAATATGAATTTTTATTTTAGTTTTAAAAATTATTTCTAATTATTTTTTTACCATCGGACATCAACTAACATACAAAATAATGCTTATGACTAGATAATTCCAACAAATAAAAAAAATGAAAAATTAAAAGTATGTAAATGTTCCTAATTTAATACAACTGGAATGACGTGCTACCTATTCTTTTTAAACTGAGAGCAAAAACATGAAATATATCAAAATTTAATATTAATTTCAAAAGAGTAATATGCACAAAAAAATTATTAAGTACACAGGTAAATTTTTCCTTTTAATGTAATTTTTATCTGCTTGTTTATGATTATTCATCTACTTTTGCAACTTGATTAAAACAAATATATAAAAGTGATATTTTTAAGTTTTTAACCATAGCAGTATGGAATAAAATAAATATAAAAGAAAACTCAATAACTTTGAATTTAAAATGTGCTTATAATCGTATTAATTTGTATATAATATAAATCCGAATTATTTTGAAATAATAATAAAAGAAATGTATTTTTTTTATGAAAAAACATTTTTAAAAAATTAATTATTAGTTTAAAAAATTTTAATT
>JAOWBB010000104.1:0-37886 GCA_028565995.1 Ricinus marginatus
GTGTTTTGTATGAAGTTTCCTCCCATTCCCCCCCCCCCCCACCCATCACCGTTCACCCGTAATAAAATAATGGCTGCGCTCTTATCCACGGGAAAAATTTTAAAGGGAAGCGAAATTTTCCGCGCCTTTTTCCATTCCAAAGTCGCTTCGGTGCATTTTCCTCCGCCGCGCGGAAAATTCGCACCCCCCCCCAGAACGTTAATCAATCAACCTCCCGTCTCAGAAACGTTTGTCATTTTCTGATTGATCGATTGTTCCTTCCTTTACCTAAGAGACCGATTTCAATTTGTTTTGATGGTCGATTTTTACGGAAAACTTGGGTTTTGCTGGGATCGTGGACGCGTTTTCCCGAACGTTCGCAACTCCCGCGAACCGAAAACGTCTCCTTTCGCCGGTGCCTCGTTCCCACGTCAAACAGCCGTTCGGCTTTCTTCTCCTTGATGAATGGTGGAACGAACGGGCCCTCGACCTATTATGCAATGACAAACGAGTTCTCAGACGTCGACCTACTGCCTGCGCATTATCAATGGAGGGTTTTTCATACTTCCACATGGAATTAGAATATTCGTCATGTGACTCATGCAAGTCTCCTCTGTAATTAAGCGATTCTTCATTAACAATTCATTTATTTTTAGGTCTTTCATCAACTCCTCTTAATGCCCTTCCGTCCGTGCCGTGGAATCGTCGTTTTCATCGGGAACGGGAAATAATGACAGGAGTCCCGCGGGACGAGCCGGACGTCAAAACGATTCCTCCCCGAATACCTTTGCAACCGGGATATGATTGCGAAACGATGAAAATCCATGGGATTCAAATTAACTTAATACTCCGAAGCCTTTCTTCTTCTCCTGACGGAGAGAGAAATGCGAAAGGCTGACCCAAGAGAGACGTCCGAGAGCGGTTGCGATGACTGTAAATTGACGCTGATGGTCGGCCGTAGGAGCCTGCCGTGGAAGGTGTCGGACAGGGTGATAGTGCGTCGACTTACCCCGTTGGCACTTGCAGAAATTTCGCTTAACTTTCGGAAGTTTTATCTTTTCGTTACCCGTTCGAGGCGATCCGAACGGTTACTCACGCGTTCGGCTGTTGGCCGGCTTTAACCGCCCGCAAAAATAAAGCTCGAGAGACGGGGTAAATTTTCAAACCTCACGGCACGAATTTCAGAAACCCGGGGCCGACAATTTTCCCAACACAAAGAGAGCCCTGCCTTAAAAGCAGGAACATTTTGTTTGCAGCAATTAAAGTTATTTGGTGTAATCTTTTCCAACAGCGGCGAGAGGAAACTTCTTGAAAACTTGCGCCGAAATTATCTCTCCATTATTTCTTAATCTTTGTGCGTATGTCGCTTCTAAAAGCTCCGAAAGCGAACGCGATTACGCGGTTAGGGACGCTTTTTGGAAAAGCCATCAATAAGGCGGGTTCAGGGGAGGAAATCTCATAGGGGTTGGCAATGTTTTCCACACTGCAGAAACCTTTTCGTTCAGGAGAATGCCTCACGCTAATGGAATTAATCGTTCGAGGACCATCAGAGACGGGCTCGTTTTCTTTGATGTTGGGCACAATGCGAATTACGGATGTGATTTACCTTTCTCCGTACGAAGTGAAGACCCTTGCGCGAAACTGTCCACCGGAAAAACTCTTTTGATATTCCGCAGATGGGGAAAATATTGTTCGGTGCTAACATATTTCCTAATTATTTTATAACTCGTAACGTTTCATAATTTGTCTTTCGATGCTGTGTTTCGTCCATTACGGTAGAACTGGATGCAAAGTTAAGTGCCTAACACATTAAATAGACCGTTAACTTGGTTAGCTCACTTCAAAAAGGCTTCCAAGTGGATGTTTTTGAGGAATTCTCTCGACGAGAAATGTTATAAAGTGCCATTTAACGTGATTTAGATTTGGGACTTGACCAGCAAAGAGGATCGGGCATTCGTGGGAGAATATTTTGCGCTTAAAGGGCCGAATTTTACTGCTTCGAAAACTCCCTCGCTGGGAACAATCAAAAAGGGTCTTTGATGAATTGGTTTAAGAAAAAAAGTTTCCTTAAAACCGAGGAAGGATCACATTACAGTTTTTCCTTTGTCGTTTTCTTATTTTTTTTTTTTTTTTTTTTTTTTTTTCGGGAAAAATGAAAAGATTAAATTTTCCAATCTCGCAGGCAGCGCCGCAACTTCCGGAAACGTTTACGGGCACGGAAAACAGCAAGGAACAAAAGCGGTGATTGTTTTTCGAAAACATTCACGCGGAGAATCGAAATGGGGAAAGTAACAAGGAAAGAGAGAAAATTTCCGAAACCGCGAATGCCGTTTGGGTGGGACCCAAAATTCGGAAATTCCACAAATTTTTGTATCCCGTCTCAGGAAATAAAAACTGATGACTGCCTGGACTTAGGTATGAAACAGATGAAAAGAGTGAGAAGTATTCGGTAGATAAAAGGGAAGGTTATTCTCTGACGGAGAGTTCTCTCCATTTCTCGGGGCGCCAGAAAAGTGGAAACAGAAAGGTGGGAGAAGCTGGAAAAAGGTTTAAATAACATCTCACGTCTTCCGCCGAGGATGCCGCCGACAACCCGAGTGAAATTTCCTTTCCTTCTGTTTAAGAAAAAAAAAAAAAAAAAAAAAAAAAAAAGGAAAACCGTCTTAGGATGTTTCCCAAATAGCGGCGGGGAAAAGGATGGTCTGACGGTGACTACCTGCAAAGATATCAAAGGAAATTTTCTCTCTTGGGCCATCCCAGGGAAAAAAAAAAACCAACGGGAGCTTTCAAGAGAGCTTCAGATTTAAAGGAAAAGGATGCGTGGCCCTCTAAATTCCAAATTCCCCACCGTCAGCATGCGGAAGATCAAACGATGTTGTGTTTGCGTGCGTGTGCAGGATTCGAAAGGTTGACTTTCGGGTGGCGCAGGTAAAATTCAAGATGTTCGCAGATAAAACCCCTTAAATTAAACATCATCTCGGATGTATGTAATTTATTTTTGAGCACGAGAGTGGCCGACCTACAAGGCTGGGTTGTAATTTAAATATAATTGTTAAGCGACATGATGTTGGGCCAAGGATGAGTTTACGTTAGATTCGCAAGCGTTTTGGGGGACGGAAATCGCAGAAAAGCAATTACGGTTCGAAGTTGGTTAATGCGAGTTTTTCCTATGAGGGAATAACGCCAAGGTTTTTCTACGGTTTGCGCTTATATCCGCCGTAAAGCTCCCTTAAGCAAAGGAATCGCTTAGTGCGATTGCCGATTCGTTTACCGCCTTCTGGCATTGAGCGCAAATCGCGGAGATCATGAAATCATCTTTATCGACCACGGTTAACCGTCTTCCTTTATCGATGCGATCGGAAAAGAGACAAGAAAATGAAATAAAAGCTCGTTCTAATTAGCGGTTTTCCGACGCGATCCCAACAGAAATACAGAGACGGGAAACTTTTCCCCTTCATTTCCCAGGGGGATTTTCCTGCCGGACAGATTTCGAGTGGCACCGAGTGTTTACCACCTCGAGATGCCTGCTCCGCCGCTTTTCGCAATTAATTTACCCAATTTCGGTTTGTATTCCGCGTCAGGCATCGTCGGCAGCGGCCGATCGCTTCCGCTTAGCAGAAATGAATTAACGAAGCTTCCTTTTAAACGTGAGACCAATTACAGGTTATTAAGCTCCGATGTGCTTCATAATGACCGGGAAATCAACTCATTCATTCCGTCCGCACGCCGACGTAACCGGGTTGTTTTTCTCCCGGGGAAGGGATTGTCGAGATCTAACCGACAGGAATCGAGACGATCGACTCTTAAACAGCTCCGAGACTTAAACCGATAACTAAAACATTGTGAAATGCGAACAGCGGATAAGGTAAATGAATGTGACGGAAATTAATGCAGATGGGCTGTGGTTTCTCTTCACTCAAGGGGAATGAATCTTTTTCGAAGGAGCGATTAGGGTCGATTTTTAACAGTTTCTGACGTTTTCCAGCCGGGTGCTTGTCGTTTCAAAAACCCGCGTTCAGCCTCGGTTTTTCCCGCATTTCGCGGCAACGCGACGAACGCCGAACGCAGCAGGGTTGCCCGGCCGCGAAAAATGCGCCCTGCTCCCCGACCCATTGCGCACCGCCTTCGGCAGCGTTTTCTCAGCCGTCGGGACGAGGGCAGAGCTGGCGTTTCTCTGCCGGGGGGCGAGAAATGCCTCGCCCTGTGGCAGAAGGGCGGTCGGAGCATCGAGAGTCCTCGTCCTGACGCAAACGGCGATGTCTCACGGGAAAAATAGCTCCGTGCATCGCTGAGAGATCGCATCATCCGTTGCATCACGTAGGAATTATGCAATGCGAAACCTTGAAACGACATTTTTCCCAATCTTTTTTTCTTTTTCAGGTACAGGTTCGTTTGATTAAATTCGCTGAGGTCGCACCTATATCGCCGTCGTGGCGGAAAACCGAAAAGCGTTCTGTCCTCGCCCCTGGAAACCGTGTCTGGAAGCTGTGAATACCCGGTGTGAAAACTCGGGAAATTTTTCATTTCGCGCACCTTCCTCCGTCGGTCCGGGCTAAATCGAAAGCGTTTTTCCCCAAGATTTTTTTTCCTCGGCGAATAAAATAATTTCCTTTTTCTATTTATTTATTTATTTCTCTTGCTTTCAAGTCATGGAATTTTAAACGTGCTCCAGGAAGGAGGGGGAGGGTCGGGGTTGAAAGAGCAGTGAAAAATTGGGAAAATTCCTGGGGATGACAGGATAAGAAATAAAAAGAGCGAGGAAATGACAAGTCAACTTCGACAATTATTCTTTTCGTCTTGCGGTTTTTCAGAGTCTTTTTGGGTGGAAAATTCAAATCGAAATTCTTTTTCTTTGCACCAGCGCCGAAAGTTTCCTTTCTCTCAACTGTATTTTTAGCCCTAAAAAAAAAAAAAAAAAAAAAAAGGCCATTGTGAAATGAAACGATTGCATTTGCAAGTCGTCAAAGTAAAAGGAAGTGATGCTTGAGAGAAAATGGAAAGGAAAAGCGCTTCTTTTGAAGATTTCACGTAACAAAGACGTGAAAAGCTCCGTTAAGGGAGCAACAAAACAACATTTTGTCAATATTCGGAAGGGGGCAAAAGGCTTCTTGAATTTCTTCCAGGGTATAATAAAGTCGAGAATTATTTTTCAGACTCCCACATTACTAATAACATGCGGTTGCGTTATTCTGCGGCTAATGTTTGTTTTAGCGAAAAAGGCAATTTCAGTCGGTGCGATAAAGTTTCGGATTTTCTAACGTTTCAAAAGTACATAACGCGTTGGCGTTACACAGATCCCGGAGTCCAGAATTACGGATCCTTTTTCAGGTCACCACATCCAGTTACATTTCCTTCGCCTCTGCCTGCGATGCAGCCAACCGCCGCGCTCCGGTCGGAAAAACCGGAACTTCCCTTGTGTTTGGGACGTTACTCAAACGTCACTTGCTCGGAACGACGCGAGCGTGGGGATATTCGCGCACAGGCACGAACGCTTTTCCCGCTGCCGAATCGAAGCCTTTCCGGTTTCGCACACGTTGCGACTGGATTAAAATGTTTATTTTTCTTGAAGCGAGAGGTCCTGCTGTAAAACGACGCCGTTTCCTCGCCGGGGCGGAAAATAATTAAAATACAAATGCGGCGATTATTTGCATATAATTTCGTCTGTTTTACGAAGCCGGAAAATCGGGAAAAAGCAAACGGATCCGTTCGCGAGACGACAATTTTTGTTCGAATTCCGGCAAGCGGGAGAGATTTTGATATCCGAGACGGGGCGTAGCGGGGCGCCCCAGGCACCGGCTCAAAATGTTAGGCGAAATTAGATAAAGTTGAAATCGGGCTGATCCCAGCTCGATATGCAAACGGTCGGTCCAAAGCTCCGCGAAGGTGCTGCAATCGTCGAAGTTCCGGACGCCGTCAGTGGAGAAGAATCGCTGCTGGAGAAAAGGCTAGCTAGAAAATTTTTATTGATAACCGTTCCGAAATTCGGATAATTTCAATGTTTCGCAGCTTGAAATGCAGCGCAAATTGAAAATAAAAATCGGTTCTCTTCCAAGGGATGCCATTTATCCTTTTCCTTTGCCTCGATATTTAACGGCCCTTGGGAGATTTATCCTCGTCCACGATATTTCCTTTTATCTGGTGATCAGTGAAAATTTCTTCTCGCACTCGGTGATGTCGCTTTCCCGGTTCGTTGCCTTGGGGAAGAAAAAACTTTTCATAAATCAGAAGTTACTTCGATCGCGAGACATGCTCGGAACGTGTGCAGACTCGAATTGCCTCTTGGGTGCCATCACTTTCTGCGATGTTAAATCAAAAGAAAGATCAGAGAAGTGTAAAGTCGATGCGCTTTTCCTTTTTAAACTGTCAAATAATAATTATTAATTTTATAAAAAAAAAAAAAAAAATGATAACGATTTGACTTCAAACAAATCGTGGCGAAATTACAACCTTCCGGAGCTTTTTGAAAAATTTCAGCTTGGGCAAAATTCTTTTTTTCCGACGTGTCTTTAGATAAACGCAAGCGAAGGACCTCCATCGATCAGGAAAGGACGATATATCGGAGAGTTTAAAGCCCCCGGGGGTGGGCACGGCGAAACATTTTCGCGTATTTTACACCCCGACCGCCCGTTGAACCCCCGACGCTCGCTTTTTTTTCACCCGAACGCTGTGTAAGTTATTGCGATTTCATCTGGTGCGAAAATTACCTTCCCGGTGAATGAAGATGCATTTCGGAAACGTGATTCTGTGTCCACGTGTGAGCCGTGCCAAAAGATGAGGATAATCTCGGAGCGGATGATGAAAATCAATTTTGTCGCCGAAAGGGAAATCCATTAGAGGTTCACTTGACCACGCAACGGGGTGTTTTCAAGCCGGGGGGTGAGCGACTTGAGAGCAAATCAATGTCCGCACGGCAAGAGCCACGGAAAGGGTCGAAGAATTTTGTTTCCTGTCCGGGAGGGAGGGGGGAGAAGGGAAAATGGCGTGGAAGACGATTCAGTTCGGTCGATTTCCAAGCTGAAATGCGTCGGCAGTACCTGAAGCTTGTCATCCAAAAGCAACCGAAACTCGGAGAATGTCTTCCTGCCCGTCATAAAAGGTATTAAAATATTCGTTTGTCATTGCTGCGGCGTTTTCGGTCACCAACATTTTTGAAGTTGTCTGGAAGGAGAATAAATTTTCCGAGATTTCTGAGGCTCCTCAGCGTTCTGACGAAGGTAAGAGATGCAAAGGCAAGGAAGGGACCCTGCGCTCCTTCGAAATGGTTTTACGCAAGTTTAATTATCAGGCGAGATTTACCTTTCTCGGGAGGAATAATTTTCAGCGTTAGTTTTAGTATGTGCAACACTCAGAAACATCCCTTCGGTCATCGGTTTCTGTTAGCACGGAAAAGTTTTCGCATAACTTTTAAAACAATGGAAGTCATAAAATAGAATTTTCCAGCTTTATAACATTGCTTTCTGCTGCCGTTTATAATTTACACAACTTACGGGGCGGAGAAATGGAAGCCTTGCCCGAGACGATGAATTTAAAATGAGGTTGAAGCCCGACAGGAGCTTCTTGTCCGCGGCACCCGTTCGTTTTCTTCCGCAGATTTTTTTTTCCTTTTTCTTCTTTTTTTTGCCTCGAACGTCAGGGAATGAAATAAAATGCGGCGAACCTGAAGCGGATCCGGAAAAGTTAAGGTGAGATATGAAATTTAAAACGTATCTTTACAAGAGTGCGAAATCTTCTCGGATCTTGGAAGACGAAAGCGAAAATCAATTGCAATTAAAATAATGAAATTCTCCTCCTTCTCCTGCTGAATTTTTGCTAAGTTTCCTCGCAAAGAGACGCCTTCCGAAAAGGCGGCAGTATAAGTGAGAAATAAATTTTGTGGCAGATTGAGGGATGCTTTACTGCGGAGGAATGGAAACTTCCGATATGTGAGAATAATGACGGAGAAAGGGTAGGCTAAGAAAAAAAAAAAGGACAAAATGAAAATTGATTTGTCATTTGCCGTTGCTGTTGCTGATGCCGTTGTCGCTGAAGTGGAAGTTGTTGATTTTTTTTTTTTTTTTTTTTTTTTTTTTTTTTTTTTTGCTTTGTTTGAGGCATGAAAAAACAGTCAAGTGCGGTGTGGGTCCGGAGTGCTTGTCGTGAAAAGCGTGAAAGGCAGGTCTGAAGGTGGCAGTCAGACAAACGAAAAACCACCCTTGCTTCATGCGAAACGTTCCCCATGACCACCCAACCCCTGCGAAAAATTTTAAAAGCGTAACCTTTGATTGCTATTGGCAGGCGTCGAAAGGGAAACTGCCCCGGGTTTCGCGCTCGCTGGACGGTTTCAGAGCATCCTGCAAAAGTGTCAATTAGCCAACCTGAAGAGGGCGGCGACGGAAGTTCCGCTTGAAGAAGGCGAAGGGCGGGAAACCTCGAATTTCGATCCTTTTCTTGCTCCGTTCCTGCAGCCCTTTTCTCAGGTAGTTTTTCCTACACTTCCATGCCTTGAATTTGAAGGAAAAATTTCAATTTGATTACGTTCCAGGGACATAAATCAGATTTGAGTTTCGTTTTTCTTCTGCATTATTTTCCCTTTCTTTTCCTGCCCTTCTCAGAGAAACTAGTTTTTGGATGTGACAGTATATATCTCCCTAATCTGATTTTCGAAAAACCCATCTCCCTTACTCCGCAAAAACCTTGTTCCCTTCCTCATTCTTGCTTGACCGTCATAAAATCAGGAACTTCGACGTTAGGTATACATAAGTTTGACACTTTTTCTCTCTCTCTCTGCTTTCCTCCGCGACGTCCCTTCGAAATTGTAGAAGAAACTTTTTTTTTCTTTTAACTTTTCATTTCCTTTTTCCGAACTGCGGCTAGGACCTCTGCATCCTGGTGCTAAAATCTTTATTGTGTTTGGAATATAATTAGCAGATATTTTGGATGAATGAACGCAGGAAATTCACGGATTTGGATGCGTATCCGGTATGTGATATAAGGTCAGAGGCTTAAATGAATAGCTTAAGCCATTTCGGTTGCAACTTATCCAATTGTTCTTATTTACCTGATGACTTTTATCATTCACGCGATGCGCGAACTGTTTGTGATGCACATATATATATATATATACATATGTATGTAACAACATTGGTTTTTTTGACTGACGTACCCGACTTTTCACTTTTTTTTTCCGTTCCCTCATCAATTGACTTTGTCTTTCCGGATTTTGTGAAAAAATAAAATAAGATTTAAACTGGAAATAAGTTTTCTTTTATGTACGAATACATTCAGACGTCTTTTCTTCTCCCTTGGAACTGGATAAAAAAAAAAAAAAAGAAGGAAACATGATATTTTGACCTTTTTCCCAACGGGAGATTTTTTTCTTTTTTTTTTTTTTTTCCTTTTTTTTCTTCAATAACATCAAGAAAATGAAGATGCGAAACGAGCCCGGAGAATGGGAAAACTGCCTTTTCATATTTCGAATTTTTATTCAAAGTCAAACCAACATGTAACGCAAAAAGTAAAAAGCTTAAATCTCGGATGGAAAAGCTTTCGATACGGCAAACCGGAAAGCGCAGATCTCGTGCGGGTAGCGAAACGGCGTTAGATTTTTAAGCTCCTTTCATGGGAAAAACCTATTTAATAAATAAGGAAGAGGCTCGGGAAAACCGAGATCGACTCCTCTCTGCGTTTTTCCACCCCCCTCCCCCCCCCGCCCCCATTTTTCTTCCACGTTTCTGTGGCGTCTTTAAAAATGAAAAACCGGGGGAGGTTTGCGTCCCCGGAGCCCGTTCAAACCTTTCGAATTTTGGATCCGGTAATTCCACTTTCAGCGGCGGATCCTCCAAGAACCGCGTTCGGTCTCCGGAAAGGGCGAGGGGTGGCTTTGTGCAGCACCATCCGAAGTTGAAAAATTATTTTCGGAAGTTTGCAAAAGGCCCGAAAGCAGCCCTAAATTCTGTTCCCGAGACTTCCACGAGGTGCGAAGCCGACATTTCGCTCGAAATTTCTTTATTCTTACAGGTACAGAAAAAGACGCAGGTAAAAATCTTGATTAAAAACGCCTTTTTCCCTTTGCTAATTTCATTTAATTGAAGTTTAATTGATTTTTTTGTATTTTCCCTGCCCTGTGCAGCGTTCTTGGTTCTTACTTCGATTTATCGGCGAATTATTTTCGATCCTTTTTTTTTTTTTTTTGCTGTTTCCACTCATTTTCACCGTGAAAACGTAACCTAACCTCATCTGAGCATCCGACGGAAATCGTCGTTTAACCATAGAGATAAATTTTTTCCCGACGCATCTGCGGTTGAACATCCGCCGCTTTTTTTGTCACCTAACTCCTGTCGCTTTGCATCCGCTCGCGTTTGCAAGAAATGATTTTTTGCTGTCGGAAAATCTTCCGAGATCGCGTATTCTTTTCATTTTCGAAATTTATTCTTGGTCTCGCACCCCTTTTCCCGACCAATCTTTTAAGTAAAGCACAAACTCTCGAAAGGGGCGAAAGTCAAAGTTTTATCCCATTAAGGAGCTTATGAGAAGATAACGCGCCACCCGCTGTCCGTGGGATCTATCTCCCATAAACTCCTCTTTCACCTACAGTTCTTTATCTTGGCGATGATTTACACGTGCTAATCCCCCGTTTTAGGGTTATGCGTGTTAAAGTTGTCGGACATGAAAATGCACCCTTTCTTTAATAACCCGGAAAAATTCATCTGCTGTTGCGAGGGTTGCCTTATTGTACTCCGCTAAGGGATGAAGAGGCACGGACGGCCTTTTTTCCTATTTTCGAACACCAGGAAGGGTGTATGCGGAACGTGTTTGGCTGAATGAGAAAATTTTTTCGCTTTCTTTTTGGGATCGTCGGCAATAACAGAGCTTTATCCTTCCGTGATTGAGTGGAAATCGGTGGCAGAAAGGAGAATCCCGGAGGCTATCTTAGGGGGATTGGCTGGTTTATCTGCGATGGAGGAGATTTGACGTGAGTGAAACATTTTCAATTCAGATTTCAATATCGTCTTAATGGAGTTTGCGAGAGAAAACTTAACCCGTTGCTTTCCCTCCCCTTTCTGCCCGACAACCGTGCCGAGGGATGAAAGGACAATTTGCTTTGGTATCCCCTCCGTGAGTCCGCATCTTCTGCAATCATTTTCGTTAACTCAAGGGGTTTTCAGACATTCCTTTCCTAATTATTTGTGATTGCTGAGTCAGAGTGAGATGAATCTTCATTTTCTCTCTCCGAGCTATTCTGTCGCGCGCCGAAAGTCGGTAAAACCGCTGTGGAAGAAGCGGGAGGTAAACTGGTGGCTGGGAGACAGCTTTTTAGCTTTAACTTTATTTCGTTCAGCCGACGGCGAGAGAGTTAAAAAAGCCAATGAATTAATAATTCAAAATTTTTGAAGGAAGTGGAGGACGGCGAAATGGCAGAAGAGGCGAATTTCGAAACTTTCCGATCCAAAACATGCATGCCTTCTGTAAATGCCGGCAAGGCGGGCACAAAAACCTTTTCTGAGGTTTCCCTTAAAAGGGGTTGATGGAAGACAGGGAAAATTATTTCCTTTGCGCTCTTCACTTTTATAATCATTTAATTAGGTTTCCTCACCCCGACAGTTTCGGACTTGCCACGACGTGTGATTGACATTGCAAATGAAAATATCTTGTGGCCGGCTCGGGGAAAAATGATTCATTTCGTCTGCTTACCGGTGGAGGGTGCAATTGCCGAAAGTTGAAACCAAAGGAGCAGCAAACGACCTGGGAAATGATGATCGATCACATATACCGGATTACTCCATAATCGCCATCTTAAATTTCATCCCCTAAGCATAATTCAATCGTGCATTATCCAGAGGTTTGCGGCACGAGGTTGAGTTTCGCATACGTCTAAATTAATATCTGAAAGTTTTATATTTTAACCGTCTTCCGAGTCGAAAATGTGGCTCCATATTTTGTAAGACATCACCGTGGTCTTTAGATTAAGGATTTGACACTAAATTACGGATTGGTTAAACGAGTGTATCGCCTGCATTTCATAGCACCCGGAAAATCCCCGGCCGGAAATCGTAAAGCTTTCTCCCATAATTGCGCGACGAGCTTTTTAGCTTTTCCTTTTCGCGAAAATATTTTGCGGCGGAGCTTTTAATAATCCGCGGGATGCTCAGTGTAAATGAGGAGAAGTAGCTTCATTTTTGGGGATAAATAAGGTAGGTGATGCTTCGATATTTTCACAGTGTTTTCCGAAGATTTTCCACAAAATCTGAGAAGAGTGCTTGCCCGTTGCACTCTAATTTTTTTCGGAAGATACAGAAGAAGGAGATCGTTTTCCTTTATCAAAATCCATAATTTTTTTTTCTTAAGGTTTTAAGAAACCACATCATGTACCGCCATTGAACCCTTGGCTGGAGGTGAATTTATTCGCAAAATCCGATTTTCTTTTTCAACCCCTGCATCACTCTTGTAGATTTTCTTGCATTATTCTTAGTGGCATTTTTTTTTTCGTGATGTCCCGAAAAGGAGATGAAATTACTTTCTATTGTCACGAGCTGCGCCATTAAAATAAAAATATTTTTTTCGCTCCATTTTTTTTTTTCTCATTCCTTTAAGATTTAATTTTACATATCCTGCATTGAGTTAAACGCGCAAGAAGGTTTCTTTCTCCGCTAATGCAGCGAAATTAGCTTATTTTTCTCTTTGTTTCAGCGCTGCTGACTAAAATTGTGCCAAATTTATTGAAATTTTGCTTGGAACTTATTCTCGGAAACAGCTTTAATTGAATGTTGGCTTAACCGTTTTTGTAATTGTGCTTTAAGGTTCAGTTTTGCATTAAATTTTACGAGATTTTCGCAAATGCTAAGGGTAGATTCCCCTGCCAATCTACATGTTGTATTTGCTTTGAGAATAATTTTTGCCCGTCAAAGCATCGCCAAAGGAAAGATTTAATTAATCGATATTTGATGCATGTGATTAATTCTCAACCCTATCCACGAATCTCAAAAGACCGGTTAAGCAAATGAAAATGCAGGTTACGCCTTCGTCACATCTCGAGAGATTTCCCCTTTGATTCTTCATTTCCCTGTTAATTAGTTGCCAGAAACATATACATTATTTATTACGCACGGGTACGGCCACGCAACGCAAAAGGGTTATAACGTAGCCTTTGGTTGAAGAATGATTACAATATAAGGAGCGAATTCGTTTACATACGGTTAAAATTGAATCTTTTCCATACGGTGAAAAGTTGCCAACTTCAGACTTTGTTAAAATTCTTCTGTTTTTCCCGCTTTTCACTTTCTCCGTGATAACTTTCACTTCATTCCTAACCTTTCATCCCATTCGCCCGCTCTTGTTCCCGCCTTTCTTTATTCCCATTTCACCAAATTAATTTTCCAGCAGAGAAAAGTTTTTCAAACGAACCCCTTTGAGTTTTCCTAAAGAATGAGTAAGCGCCTATAGAAAGGATAACAGGAATTTTCCCCCGGAGCGGGATTTGCGGTAAGTGGTGTTCTGCGGATGAAGGAATTATTTTCTTGATGATTTTCAGGCGGTTTTCTAGCGGATGGGAGCCTTGCGTCGAAGCGCATGAAGTTAGGAAAATTCGCGAATTTGGTCGACCTACCGCGGGCATAATGAAATAACGGGGTGAGCGTTCGCCGTGTTGCATCACACAACCGGGAAAGGGATGAAATTTTTTTTCTTTTCCGAGCCAGCATCAGATAAAAAAAATAAATTTCCAAGGGCCCGGGAAAAAGGTGCCACGATTTAATTTCGATTAGCGTTCGCACAAGCAATTCAAGACCGGGGAGTCCATCACGCTTGTGTGACGGGGCTGCGGTTCGCATTTTCCAAAACTGGGTTACGCTCCTCTCAAAACTTTGGGAAATTATCCGGTCCGCGGAAATTTTTTGTTCCAGCATCCGCCCGAGCTTTAAAACTGGAAAATTTTTCCCTTTCGTCCCTTTCCCGCCCTTTTTTGCAAGGTAACCCCCGTGCACGGCTTCGACCTGACTCGGCGACGGAAACAAACTTAGCCGCATTCTTCCTGTTGCGACGGGAAGATAATGAAGTGACGCGGAGCGTCTTTGAAAAGTTTGGAGTCTCCGAAGTTATGGAGAATCCGGAACGTGAGACGGATGCGAAGCAACTGATTTGGAAGATGAGATTTCACGTCTGGTAAGCAATTTACATCAGACGAGTGAGCTCGGTGCAAGTCGCTGAACGTCCCCGATCACCGTGTTAAGGCGGTTCTGATTCTGCTGCCGCTGACTCTTTAGGTGCGAAAAACCTTCGCAAAATCCGAAAAGGAAATAATTTCAGGCGGAAGATTTTCCTTTGAGAGCCACAAATCGACGTGGAAGCAATTCGGGAAAAGGTTCATTGACTTTCTTCGAAAGCGCCGGTTAACCAGTTCGGTGTCCCCGGAATCCTGGATCCCTCGGCCCGCTTCCGGTACCCCGGTCGATCCTGGAAGACCGTGAAACTCTCCACAGCAGAACTTTTGCCGCAGTTAAAAAGAAGGACCGGTCTCCAAATTGTCGTTTGGAAAAGAAAGCTTAATGCGGAAAATTCATCTCATCATTTATTCAGCGCATTTTTCAGTTGAGAATTATGAAAAAATATTATCGTTTTGGGGGATGAAAAATAAAAACGGATGGGGATCAATTACCAGTTTTTCATCTTTCTCCCTCTGCAACCCCGTGATAACGTGAAAGAAGACAATCCCTTTTGGGTTATTGGTTTCCGTTAAATTATTTATAAATCCCGTCTGCTTTTTCCGATATCCTTGTTTCCTCCTGCGGCTGAAACTGCAAAATTTGTCGCTTGCACCCAATACAAATAAATAGCCGCGAATATCGTAACGGTAAATAAATGGAAAAAAAAAATAATGCCTAAAAAATAAAGACAAAAAGACCTTTATCTCTTTTATTTCCTTTGCATATCTCCTTTTTATCTCCTCCATCAGTCAGCAGCCCCTTTCTCCTATCTTTCCTTTCGGAGAGAATTTTCCTTTTATTTGCTTTTTCTTTCACTTCCTCCACGTTTTACTTTTAATCAAGTTGGTAAATTTACACAATATTTTACTTTATCACAAAATTTGCCGCTAAAAGCTCGTCGGGGTATTTTTAAACTTCCAACGGGGATAATTCAGTTGATTTTTGATATTTTTCTTAAACGGTCGCTGTTTGATAAAAATTAATTTTGCTTAACAAATAGTCATAAACTCTGATTTTTAATTCGTGAAAATGCTGAATTACACTCACATTAATTTTTGCATGCACGAAATTACGCCGAGTGAATAAAGACCGACGACCGTATGAGGTTGTTTATGAAATATTCAATTATCCGTCAGCATGTTCCGGGGAAAATTCTCAGTGATTTCAGTTTCAGATTTCCCACACGATCTTTAGATTTTCCAGCCGGCGCCTTCCCTTCCCGCAGTAATAACCAGTTTCCAACTTTTCTAATTATATCCCTAATTTTCCAGTTTGGTTTCGGTCCATTTCCCTCCTCCAGCAAGATTCCGTAGCCCAGGTCTTCTTTCCGAAAAAATATAAGGCAACATCTACTGTTGCTGCTGCTGGCTTTTCAGCCGTCCACACGGATTCGGGTTGTTCGTTTTAATTAACTCTCTTTCATTTTCGTGCCGGCGCTTTGACGACTTTTCTCTGTCATTTCTGACAAAATTTCCCGGATTTCCTCTTTTTCGAAATGCAATGTTCGGGGGGGGGGGGGAAAGGAAAAAGAGGCTCGGGGGGGTTTACATTAACGCAGGGAACTTTGCGTTCCCAAGTTAATTTGAAGTCTCTACCGAAGATTCTAATTTCATCTTGAACTACTGTTGCTGTGCACTTCGTAAAAATTTTCCTCTCTTCAGGCGATTTCCCGGGTCCCCGCAACTTTTCCCGCTGCTCTCGTTTCCCGCGGTTTTTCGAATGGATTCCGCTTTTCGTTCGGGATGAGGTTATCGCGCGACGTCTGCGTCGGATCTTCCTGCGATTTTTTAAAAAATTAAAAATACAAGCGAGAAGGTTTTCCGCGCATTCACTTAAGGGCGTAATTTATGCAGAGCTTTCCCACCGTCCACGGCAAAATCGTACGTTTCCCTTAAACGACCTCAACATCAACGCGATCAGTTTTCTCGAGTTAAAAAGAAGTTATGAAACAGTTTAAAGGGTTCATAACATGTGAGATGGGCATCTTGGGGGCCTTCGTCGCGAATCGGGACGGGCGCTTGGAGGAGTGGAATCCAGGTCCGGGGGTTTTGTGAAAATAAAGCCGGACGACGTCTGGAGTCTGTTTTCCTCCTAAGAATCCCCGTTTTGTCCGTAAGCGAAGGCCCCGCGGAGGTTGGTTTTTCCGGAGATCGGAATCCTATGAAAGAGCTTTTGCGACTCGAGGTCTCAATCTCTTTTTTATGGTTTACGATTCGTGCCGGAGTTTTATTAGCTATTTTTTGCGTTACCGAATTTGCTAGGTGAATCGACCGCGATCTTTGCGCAGTTAACTTATCCTTATAAACGAACAAAATGTTCGTTTCTCAACAATTGGAGCGATTTTAGTTCGCATTGAAAAATCTGAGCGTCCGTGAAAAATTAAACGATGAACATGACAATAATTGATCCGCGTCGCAAATAGAAGTTGGTAAACTGTGCATCTCGTCTGAAGAAATCTTGGGATTGATGATTTAAACCCCTAAATCGGGGACTGAATTTGTTTTTATAGCGACGAAAAAAAAAATTCAAATTGCAAATTTTCCCGTCATTATGATTAACTCTATTGTTGGGCGAAATTTTAAAAAGGAACCTTCGAATTTATAATTTTTTTCAAAAAAAAAAAAAAAAAAATATGCATATTCGTTGGTGATTCGAAAGTATTCATTGAAATCAGTAAATAAATGAAAGGAATAAGGAATCATCCCTTAGAATGAGACACACAATTTTCGAGGTGAATTTTTCAAAAAGGGAAAATGTAAAGTAGAAGAATGATTAATGATATCCATCGGAATGAACATGATCGGGATTTACTTCTCCATATCGCGGACTTTGCGTGTGTGCGTGGAATGGAAAATATTTTTTAATGGGGATTTTGCTGTCTGAAAAGTGGATTCTGGAAGGACTCCTTTCCATCCCCCGGTCCTCACCCTGCGACACTCTTTTCGAACGAGGAAAAGAATAAAAAAAAAAAAAAAAATTCATCAGATGGATTGCCCATAAATTTATGAATTGGGGATGAACTTTAAGGGGTGGAAGGAAGCACGTGACTACCGTGGAAAGCAACCGTAAATCCAATTGCGTTTTTATTATGCTTTTCGGGTTCGATCTGAGGAGAATGGCACCGGCGCCTGCTGCGGAATTTTTTTACGAAAAAACCCCCATAAATCGATGTCCACGCTAAAACTTTAAGATGCCTCGAGTAAGCGCACGCTCCTTTTTGTCATTCTCTTGAAAAGATCTGAAAATGTTATCGTGAGGATATGCGCGGAAGCTATTTATTCAACCGTATGCAACATATTTCAAACTGCCGACTGCCACATTCAATTTTTTTTTATTGCCATCCTCCGTATTACATATGCATTAAGAACTTTATTACGGATATAAATTTGGGAGTGAAATTATATTTTTTTAACAAAAGCTTTAGTCCTGTTTATATACATTTACCAAATAAATCTAATCCAAGTTATACAGGATTTGAATTTTTATATTTGTCAAATCTTTCTCTCGCATTACTCCGTTTTCTTAAATCCGAATGCCCGATGCATTCTGCAATTTATACATCTCGTACGGGCTCGTTTAGAGAACTATGACATCTCGTTAATTTGTCTTCATTTTAACATTTATTTAATCAAGCACTCGACGTGCGTGCGTGCGTGTGCGCGCGTGTGTGCATGCATTCAGACAAGCACGCATGATTTTCATACGGGCAATAACGGCTCGCCAATCAGCCGGTGTGGGGTCGTCACTTTCAAAGCATTTTCCACCTCGGAGCTTTATCCTTTCCTTTTTAACTTTGCCTGCGTCGTGTGTGCAGTTGAATGAGGATTGGTGGGAATTCGAGAAGATCCCGCTGAAAAAGATGAAATTTAGCGTTTTTCAATTAGTTCCCCGGAGTACCTTCAAATCCGCGTGTATGTTTCTCCGCTGCCAACCTCTCGTGCGACGTTCTGGCGCAAAATTGCAAGTGAACCTTACCCTCAAGCCCTCTGCTTTCGTTAAAAATGATACTGGAATTCGACTTTTCGCGTTGGCTTCGAAACGAAAGTTCGCGCGAACACCCCTCTGGAAATTAACCTAATGCCACTTTTGCGTAAGAAAAAAGGTTGTGGCTTTTGACCCCGACGGACCGAATAAAATCACCTAAGTCAAGTAAACGTCCCCGGTATGAAATTTCCATTATCAACCCCAACGATTTTCCACTTCCTTTTCTTCGGCGTTGAAGTTTTCCCGTCGATTGTCGTTAATTAAAGTCGTGATCGTGTCTATGAATATAAATTATAACGCAGTTTGGCCGAAAGGCATCCCTCGGGAATTCTCCCCATCCCGCATCTTCCGGGGGAGGAACGGACGCGCTTTTCGGGCGGATGAAGTCATCTGGTGCCCTGCGGATTCCGGATGTTCCGGTTCTTGATGGTGCCGAAAGTTTTTCCGGTTCGCTTTCTCGAACGCTCCAGCTCGGACGATTTTCCTCAAAATCTCGCCTCAGTCGGTCTGGAGCGGTTAATTGGCGTTTACATTCATTTACACTTCTCGTTTTCCTGAGTGGCTCCGTCCCTTTTTTCCTCCATTTCGCCTTCATTTTCCGCGTTTTTTTTTTTTCTCCTTTCATTACACTCCCGGAAAAATACCGGTGCTTTGTTTGCTGTTGTTAAATGATTTAATGCGCTTTGCAGAATCAAACATTTACCCGTCCGAAATCCCCTTCCTCCCGAGGGTTTCTTTCTTTTCTCCCATCCAAAACCACCGTTTGCAACTTCCAGTGGCGGTAACCGTTCAAGCGTCTGAAACCTTATTTCGAGAAAATTAAAACATCCAGATCCCTTGATGAAAAGCAGATCGTGTCCGGGATGAAGGGAATGATTAACGCAAGGGGATGATGCAGAAAGAGGGAAGAAAGAAATGTTTACTTCCATTTGTTACACATCAACACGTGTTATTTTTAACCGGGTTGATTAACACACGTGTGGGGAAATGGGTGGCGGAAGACCTTGCAGAGGCGTGTGACGCCACCGGCTATCGGGCAGTAGACCGAATTATCGGGACTCGCCGATCGACTACGCCACTGAGATCCTCCTGTCGAATATTTCTCAGGTTTTTTTTATATCCCGGAAATTTCTCTCCCAAGTTGCCATCTGCCCACCGACTTCAAAAATAATCCGTACCAGATGATAAAGGCAATGGCCACCTCGCCACGGGTACCGGAAACTAAGCAAGATTTCAGTTATTCGATATTATCATCCTCCGGTTAAAATATTAGCCTTCCTCCATTGCTTGCAGCCTCCTTCTCCCTTTTCACGTTCTTGATGAGATATATATATATACATATATATACTTCGTGGGTTTGTATGAATCAAACGGGGATTGGACGCCTTTCTTCCAATCACTCTCGTTCCAGCCCTCATTTCCGCGATAATATTTTCCTTCGCTTTGATTCCGATTGGTGTTTCACCGATGTTTCTTAGTTTTGCTGCGAAGCTCCCTGGCGACACGTCGTCGAAGCGAAAATCCATTTCCCGACAGTCTGGCCTTAGGTACTTTTCTCTTTTTTTTTTCTGACGAGCGTTTTGTTTGCGCGCAAGCAAAAAGTTTTAAAATGTCGACGAAGCGACCGCGCAAAGGGTTTAAAAATTAAATCGGCGCCCGTGGAATTTCTCGTGTGTCTGAGATTGCCCCAAAGGGCAATGGCGTGAAGTAGGGTTTTACGCCAACAGCTTCGAAACGTGCTCCCCTGGAAAAAAAGAGAAAAAGAATCTGAAGAATCCGCAGCGACATGGTCACGAGCAGATTTTCCCGAATTTCTGAAGGTTTTTTCACTTAACTGAAATCAACATTTTTACGTGCGATTCCAAGGCGTCGCTGACATAAATGACTTTTCATTATCTCGTTAATAATTATGATGTAAAAATCGAGGACTGCATAAAATTTTCCAGCTTTCCTCTCGTTGTATTTTTTTTTCTTTTTATTTTTCGGCTTGAGAGTGATAAAAAATATTACGGTTTTGTAAAGAAAGCCCGTCCACAAATTTTTATTTCCTCTTTTTCCCGCTCTTTTAAGAAGATAAATATTTAACAAGTTACATTTCTCTCGACGCTTAATTCACGGGTACAGAAAGAGAAAAATTAAACTTTTCTTTCTCATTTCGTTCTGTTGCACACCAAACACAACCTTCGGAGTCCATCATTCTCTTCAAGGTATTCGCTGTTTCTTTCTCGAGTCATTAAATAACGCGATAAGGCATGAAACCAATTTTCCTCATTTTTATTTCCTTTCCTTTTTTCCCTGGGCAAACAGTTTAGTGGTGTGATGATAATTGTTAGTCGGCAATTTGACAAACTTCCGTCTCGCTGTTGGTTTTTTTTTTTTTTTCCTTTTTCTCCTTTTTTAATGCGCCGTTTTTCCACTTTGTCGAGAAAGAAAAGGACCCCGTATCTCCCTTGAATAAATGGAGAGCCGTAAGGAAGGAAAAAGCGAAAATTCTTTCATTGACGCGAAGAATCACAAAATTCAACCTTCCCGGGAAAATTTTCTTGTTTTTGAATACGTAAAGCAAGAAATGCGGGTGACTTCATGTGTAAGTTTCAAATATTTTGCATGTAAGGAGACCTCGATCCAAAGACGTTATCTGCCGTTAGTCGCTGTCGTCCAAGCATAATTCGTTGGATTTAGGAAAACGTCAGGTTTGAAAAAAAGGAAAAATTTTCAGTCCCTTGGGTGGTGTTCGGGCGGATTTTTTTGGTGACACGATCAATCGAAATCTTCGCTCTCGTAGAAATGAATAAATTCATATTACTCTTGCCCGATGATTGTGCTGGGAAGTCGTACTAAAAAAATGTTTATCAAGGAAAAATACTTTGAGGGAAAAAAGAGGACGTTTCTTTCAGCGTTTCTTCGGATTATCGCCGCTTTTAGATCTGCATGAAGACGAAAAACTAGAGATAGGTCAAAAAGAGTAAAAATTTTCCCATTCGAAAAAGGATGTTCGAGGCAGCGAGAAAGTTACCGAAAGATAAAAAAGGAAATAGCAAGTTCAGTGGGACCAAAGAAATATCGGGGTGGAATTTTCCATTATCAATTTCCCTGCTGCCTTCCGCCTGGAATTCTCCAGTTCTTCCAGAATTTTCCGACTCCATGTAATTATTTAACTTCGTTTAATCTTCTTCCCACCTTTTCCCCGGCTAATTTTTATGTTCCAAAAACGGATGGGAAAATACCGAATAACTTTGGTAAATCCGCACCAGGGGAACTTCTGGTCTGATGGTAATTCCTTTATTTCTGATCGTGACATCACAATTCACGCCCCTGATATTCAAAACAGGGGGTGCTGCGGAAGTTAATTTGCGGTTTGTCAATATATTAACGACGAAAGAATTTCATTTTCGTCGTTGTGTGGCGGGAGGCTTTCAAGTTATAAAATTTATTGTAATTAAGGGATGAAAATGTGGGTTATAACCCCTGAATGAGATGTTTGAATGGCCCTCTAGGACTATAAAGCGATTGAGTGATAATCGAACTTTCAACAGCATCGGGCCCGCAACTTTTTCCTTTTGGATATGCAAAAGGGTTTTACCATATTTTTTAAATCTGCCGTTATTATGGAGAGCATTTTGAAAGCTTTCCTAAATTCGAAGTTTTTCCGGGTGAACGCAACTTTTGAATTTTCTTTTTTTTTTTTGGAAAATTCCTTTGGTTTCATCCTTTTTAGCCCCTGCCACGGGTCGTTGCGGCCGAAGCCAGAAATTCATTGATGGATTTTATTTAACGGCCTTTGGCGATTGGATTTAATTTTGGAAACCAAATTGAAACCGCAATCTTGATATGAATCCTGCTTATAGCTCCCAAGGGTAATCGGATCCGGAATACTACATGGAGAACGAAGTCAATACGCGGGGAGTAAATTTACCCAAAATACCTTGAACGTAATTTCTCAGACAATATTTGAATATGGCATTCCCAATTGCTACAGTGTCGTATAATTGGGGGAAAATGGGAGAAAATTCGATTTTACGATTCGAATTCCATCGGCTTAATGTACTTGCCCCGTTCGACCCGTATTATGTACGACCGGTTGTGATTCACGGCCTTACCCTTAATTTTTGGAAAACTTTGTTTTTTCGTAAATATTCGAACGATTTTTCACTTTACCCTTTTTTAATTATGATGTTGGCAAATGCGATTAATCCGGCGGATGAGAAAAGCTCCACATTTTGTGTTCGATATCTCTCGGTAAGGATGTGAAAATAAATCTCAGCACAATCGCTTAGCGAAATCGCGATCGGCGTTCACATTTCCGGCAGTGGCGGAAAATCTGAAATTTTTCGAAGATTTCCAAACGCTGACGAAAGCGTTTGAGGTTACGGGTTAACTGACGACGTTGAACGGATGGTAGGCTCGGCCGAACTAAGGGAGATACGAGAACGAATTTAAGGGTGGTTTTGATTAGGGCTTTGCCTTCTCACATGAGAAATAAGTTTTTAACGTTTGGCCCCGAAAACTCCCCGATGATAAATATTGCCAACAGCTAAACCGTCTTTAATAACCTCGGTTTCGTAATATTTACCCAGTTTGACTGGTTCCCTTCGGAATTCTTCGTTCGCCGACAGAAAATAATTGTTCCCGCTGCAATCTGCAGCATTTGTTTCGTTTTCCCTTTGATGGCTAACCCCGTTCGGAGCCAGAAGATCTCGCATCGTCTGCGAATGTTGAACCTCCGCAAACCTGTGACGCGAGTCACATCTTTAGAAAGTGCGTCTCATCCCCGGTTCTCCGTCGTCAACGTTTTCCGCACTCTTGCTCCGAGTTCCAGCCCGAAAGGATTTCTCTCCTTTTTTGTGCAGCGACTCGTGTGAAATATAATTTTTCATTTAAAAAAAGGCTGACGGACCCGGAGGACACGTTCTGGCAATTACGGAAAAAGGCGAGAAAGAATTTCATTAACAATAACGAAGCTTGTTAATGTATTTTCTTCGTCTCTGCTAAGCATCGTTGCGGTAGAGAAGGGCCCATTATGGAAACTCTTTCTGTCTGCATTATTATTATTTTTTTATTTTTTCCTCGGCTTCATTGCAGAACTTCCGATGCTTTTCCCGGGGAAAGCTTCCCAGTTCGTATTCGCGAATGCTCTTTTACTTATTGCACGGTCGAGAGAACATGCCTCGCACTGAAATTCCGCCGCCTTCGAATTTTCACCTTAGACATTGCCTTTTTATTTCTGCTGCATGGACAAAAGTTTGACTCTCATTTCAGTGCGAAAATTCCGCCCGTATTATTTTTATATGTTCTTGATATTTCCCAATTTGCTTTTCATTCGAGATGTTTCTCTCTTCTTCGTCTCGTTATGCATCGGAAAGTAATTTTTGTACTTTTTGTTTTCGTTGTCGAACTACCACGAAAAGCACTTATTTTTTTTTTTTTATTCTTTTTCTTATGTTATTTATTCGAATCGTATTAGTTTCAATTGTATTCAACTTTATATTTCCTCCGCTTGCAGGAATTACTCGTCATAAATATTTCTATATATATTGTGAGTTTTTCGTTAAGAGCTCCTCTCCCCAACTCCATCTGTGTCTCTTTTTCTCTTTTTTTTTTTTTTTTACGAGTAAAAAATATATATATCTTTATTAGTTTTTCTCTTCTGTTTATAACCTCCTCTTTTTGCGATATCATGCACTTAACCTCGGGTTTTTTCAAGCCCTTTGATGTTTCATTTAATTTCTCCTTGTTCGCAACCTTTCTCTTTGTTTGTTTCAACTTTTATTATTATTATTTTTTTTTTCATTTTATCCCCAAGTGTGCTGACTATGCCGAGTACATTCTGTTCCACCTCTGAGATGATATTCCGATTAAATATGTGTTTCAGCATAAAATGAAGTGATTGAATCTCTGAATTATACGAAGGGAAACTGCTCCTTTGGGTGAAATAAAAAAGGCCTTTTTTATCAAGATATGTATCTTTTAATATTAATAGCCTTTTGTAGAAGAGATGCCACTTTTGGCAGATGATGGGGAGCTTTTCTTTTTCTTTTTAGCGTAAAGTAAAAAGCTTGACTTTTTTAATAAATATTTATTGCTCCTTTTTTTTTTGAAATGGATACCATGATTTTTAAAAGCCTCGAGTCTTTCAAAAAAATGATCTATATTTTTTATGGATCAAAGCTTCACTTTTGACGTGAATACTTCCAAAGCTTCTTGACAGAATAATTCATGCTAATACCCAAAGGGATAGGTGTGCTTCTGCTTGTTGAGATATTAAAAAAAATTTTTTTTTTTATTTTTCGTTCTTTCTCAATCATTTAATTGCAATTCCAATCCCATATCACTGCGTAAATGTACACGATTGTACATAATGGAAAGTATTTTTTACAAGACCTATCTGGTTATTATTCAACCCAATTCTCACCTCTTCGTCGCAGATGTTCGAAATTGTTTATATCACGGTCAATTTGATCTTTTAAACATAATCCATATGCAAACTGTTGTCTATCTTACAATATAGAGAAACAGTAGAAGCAGATGTGCCCAACTCGTGAACATCGGGGCAGATAGGCAAACAGACCATCGTTATATAATAAATTACATATAGCAATGGATTTTAATTAATGTATAAATCAAGTAGTGGACCACAGAAATACATTATATTTAAAAGTTAATTGGGTTTCTTTTTTTTTTTCATGTTCAAATTTGTAAATCCTCAGGTCGAGGAAAGGAGATTTTTATTTCATTCATACATAACAGAGTGGAATAACCAGAAAATTAGAAAGTATGTGTATAAATATGTATATACATACAAGCTAGCTTTTAATCATAAGAAATTATATATTTTCTATCACCGAATAAAGGGACGAAGTTAAAAAAATCATTCAATAAAACCTAATTTTTCTTACTTTTTTGACGAGATTGCACGTATTAAATAAACTTAATATAATAAAGTTAATTCGGCAATCATCGTGAAATTTTGATAATGAATATTTGTCTTGATATTTGATTCATGCCCCTCATTTGGTTTTCTCGTGCTCAATAAAAGATAAGCACCATGAGTGATATTAAAAATAATTAAGGGTCGTAATAAAGAATACTACATTAGAATCCGTATCTTCGTTGAAAGCTTCAATCATCTTCGGTCTTTTTTCCAACTGAAATCGCTTGACCGAGTGCATCCACATGGAACTCCCCTGCAATTTTTTTGACAATGCACCATTTAACTGAAAACACTCTTCACGACTCCTCACGTTCCCATTCCCTTATGGCTTTTGTTGTGGCACTCTTTCTTCTGCCACGCTTTTGCGCCTTTTTTCTTTCTCCGAATGTTTGCTTCTTACTCTTCAAAATAATAATTTACACCGAACTGAAATCGACCGTGTCACTCCCGATTTTAAGGAGCCTCACATAAATTTAAGTGCTCATAAACCACCTAACGAATGTGCGCGAAGATGCTGTTGAAAAATTCGAAAAAGAAAAAAATTTAGATTTTTCCATTGTAAACAATGAAAGATAATGTAGTGAATAATCTTGCACAGTTTATCCCATTTTTAAATTCATTTTAAAATCCTAAGGAAAACCACTTCTTTGCTCTTAAAACAACAATTTAAATTTTTTTTTCTCTTTTGTCTTTTTACATTTTTATGTTTTTTTTTTTTTTTTTTTTTTTTTTTATAAGCAAATATATTGAAAACCCCACAAACGTTTTGTGAAATTAAAAACCGAAAATCCCAAGTGAGTTTTAACCGTGCGACCGAAAGTCACGTCGCACTTCTTGCAAAGTTATTCTTTCATTACACAACTTTTAATATTCATATCATACCTTAGATCTAAAGATCCCTTTAAAACTCTCTGTCGCCTCCAAATCCGTGATGGGATTGAACTTCTGGGACATGTTGTTAATGGTGATTAAGCGCTTCTCACAGGCTACCTATATAAACTCCGGAATGGCATATCATAACGTTTGACTGTCTTTATGAATATATTGTTCTCAGCTGATGCCGGAAAATCATATATTTATAGCGTAACCTGTTTTGAATATCAAATAGGGCATTACCAAGATTACGAAGGTTGCAATATTTCACTTGAAATAGGAATTTCATTGACATTGAGCAAAAAAAAAAAAAAGACTTCTGACTGAATTTGATTTTAACCGCTAGGTAAAAATCAAATGGTAGGCGCTTGAATAAATATTATACTATCTGAAAAAATCGGACATTTTTCGTCTTATGATAAATCACAATAAATTTGATGTTTCAGATTTGAATCTTCATTATGTAGTTGAATATTGAAAACTTGAAAAATTTTAGCTTCTTTAGATAACGATCAAAAATATTTTTGTCTGCGTTTGAACCTCTCAGGATATGTTCATTCCAAAATTAATCTGTCTGCCCATATCAAATACAGAATTCTTGATTAAAGACTTCTTAATATTAAATCGGTGATTGTTGAATGTCTTCCCTTTTTACAAAAATCTGAAAAGACATGTTAATCCAAAATGTTTATTTTTTTTTTAGAATTTTTCGAAGTAGAAAAAGTATTAAGTAAAAGAATACCTGAAAATATTGCATCATTGTAAAATAATAAGTAAAGATTTGTATTCGACAACTTATCGAAGATAGATCTGAATTTTTAAAAAATGTATCAATCATTTCGCAATTGATCGATTCAAAAAAATAAATTTATTTCAACATCTTAAAAAAAAATTTTTTTTTTTTAATTTAATGGCTATACTTATATGTAAAATGAGCAATACGAGTACGGAATTCGTAATATCAAAAACAGCACTTTGCAAATCGCACTATAAATAGTCCCACTTATTGTTGGCGGCTTTACCCGTTTATTATTTAACTTTAACATTGATCCTGATTGAGAGATATTAAAATTATTTTTGTGTATCGAACGTGTTTGAAGCATGAAGTTGGATGAAATGAATCTGTTGATGAAAGGTTTCGGAGTTAATTGGGTAACAGGGTTAGATTACAATAAGAAAATGACAATAAAAAGAGTGAAGATCACATGCTGCAAATAGTTTGCCCCAGAAAAGAAATTGGTGTCGGAAAAAAGTCAAAATAATTAAAGAGAAATGGACATGACTGACACGATTACGGAAGTTTTCTTGATGGATAAGCACCAGAAAGGACTCCGTTTACAATCATGAAAGTATCTAAGGAACTTTTCCCTTTTTCCGTTCCCGTATGGTTTTTCATAGTCGGACCAGAAAATGGCTCTTGGGGAAAAAATTGGAAAGCTATCTAGTTTCTCTAAAAGTTGTAGGGTAGGGAGAAAAAAAGAAGACAGTCCTTTTTGTAAGGTATTTTAAGAAACCTTTGAACCGAACCTTTTCTGATTCGGTTTAGCCGTACAGCCATTTAGATCGTGTCAAATCGCATTTTCCGCAGCTTATCGAGCGGGATTTCTTGGTTTCTATTTCTTCATCTTTATCTTTATCTTTTATTCATCCTTTCATCTTTTCAAGCCTTCGAGGTGTGCCGCAGGCTAAAAAATTGGTTTGTGAATCGGATTTTGGTTTTTTCATTCTGTTTATAATCGGAAAATAGTCTTTTCCAATTAGGCTAACTTTAAAGCAAAAAAAAAATTAATTAGCGATTCCAAATGTGATGCATTTTCGTGGTTATCTGATAAATGCACGAATTTTCGCAGCTCACGATAATGAAGTTGGGTTATCTCTAAACGAGAGGTATTGCAAAGCAAGTGTGACACGCTTTACAATAACAGACAAACAACGAAAAATCGGATAATTATTCTGTCGCCAGCAAAAACCAAAAACAAATCAAAATTTTATCCCTCTTGTAAACAAGGGATGGAGTGAATCATTGCCTGTGTATTACTCAAGTAGAAAGCTCAAATGCAATCGCTTCCAAAGTAATAGTTACTAAATTCGCCGGAGTGGGTTTCAATAACAAGAAAGTGAAGATCATAGTTTTTCTCGCACAGAAAATGATTGATTGTATATAAGCATTACGCGTGGACCGAACAGATTGCAAAAGAAGCACTTTCAACTTCTAACAATCCCCAGTTGGAGTTTCTCATTTATCGGGTTTTTCTTAATTTTCATTTCTTTATGATTGTTTTCATATGTTACACGTGTCGGAAATCTCGTTATTTTCCTTTTTTTGGCTTCGATTCTTTTCCCCATTTTGCGAAGTTTGTAGCTGCTCGACTGTGTGCGTGAGGCAACAAACCGTAAATTTTTGTCGGCTTGCGAAGTGTAAAAACATTGACGAAGATAACGATTGGAGACGCAAATTGTATTCATTCTTATCCAGCATTAATGGAGCGCAAATTGCAATTTGCTTTATTTTTCACTTCTTCCAAGCGATATCGAATTTAAGGTTATCAGTGGCAATCATTCGAACAGCGTTGCAATCCCTTGCTGAAGCGATGCCATCGGAAATTTTATTTGAGAAATGTATCAGTTATAAAATTAATTTTTTTCGAAGTGGTTTGCCGCGATTGTCAGCGAGGAGATGGCCATACGTAGCTATCCCACGTGGATTCGAAATGTCGGATTCCGCGTTCTCTTCCAAAGCCCGCCCACATCACAAAACCTGGGAAAACACTCGCTTCGATCATTAAAACATTGACGGAAAATTCTCTCTGACAGTGCTTTAAAACTAATGCAAATTGAAACTGCTTTTACTCTTTCAGGCTTCTCTTCGAATTATGTTTGAGACAATCGTGCTGAAACGGATTTTTTTTTTTCGGTCTTCGTTTCATTTATTCATTTTAATTTCGTCCCGTACAATCCCATTTGCCTTTGAGCACTTTCATCACATTTATACGATTTCATCTGATATTCACCGGTTCCATTTAGATTTATACGATTATCACGCGATAATTGTTTCATTGTATATTCGATTCGCATTACATTGTGTGGAGCACCAGTAAGCTAACTCAAAATCGTAATCCACTTTTGTTAAAAGATACAATACACTACAGGCTACCATCATTGTTTTTTTCCGTATTGAATTACTGCGGAATTTATCACCACATAAGAAACTCTACATGAATACGAACTCGATCACTTCTTGGCAGTCCTATCAAGTTTCCAATTCTCCTCCGAGTGCACCACCATTTTATCATAAAAAAATTAATGCATTCTCAGAATTTAAGGTTCTTGCCGTTTCTCGGAATTTATCACATAGCGCAAGCGAAATTTTTAAATTTTTCAAAAAATAATTCTCGGAATAAATCGGTTCCTGGAATTGGCGCGCGAAAAAAATTCCGAGTAAATTTTAAATTCTCAGAAAAAAAATTTTACCAGAATGTGCGATTCCTGGAATGAAGCTACGAAAGATTCCACAGTTTCCGGAATTAAACTTTCTTTTGCAAGAAATCTCTAGATGTTTCTTTTTTTTTTTCTCCGGCCCTCGCGTCATCACGTTACTTTGGCTGAATTTTGACCGGTGAAAGGTTGGAGCCTCGACAAATCCCTTTAATTCATGGATCGAGAGTTTCCGTGCGTATGAAAGGAAATGAATTTGAAACATATATTTAACTGCATCACAGAAAAAAAGATTGGGGAACAAGTGCCGCAGGTTCTTATGCACTTAATCGAACGGGTATTGGGTCTAAAAACGTGTTTAGCCATTTACTGATGAAAAAAGAACTGCTAATTAAGAAACTCGATCCGCGTTTTACAAACGAAACTATTGCTGGGAACATTAAACAGCATATAAGATCGAGACCCTTTTATTTCGAGGAAAACGATAATCGTGAACCGTATTGTTTCTTAACAAGAGCTCGGCAAGCCCGAGCTCGGATTGAAAATTAATTATTAAAAAGGAATTGCGAAGGAGCCAGAGAATAAATTCCTTTTAAAGATATAAATCTCCAAATCCCCAATTAAATTCCACTTCACCCTTATTTTTAAGGGTCGACTCAAGCAAATAAAGATCGATTGACAAACGTTAAAATGGTATCGCAAAAAAATTAATTTATAAGCCTCCTTCGCTCTTTCTGCATGGGGATAACTCCGAAACAGAACTCGCTCGAAAAGGATTCTTCATTGCTGCACCCAACCTACAATCTTGTTCTGCATTTTAGATAAATAAGTAATAAATTTTCGTTAGATCTGCGGGTGGAGATAGAAGAAGATGGAATCTGGGGATTCATCCCTCGATTTACGGTGATTTATGGAGTGAATCGCTCCGAAATTCGCTCATCCCCGCGCGTGACTCGATTGCTTGTCGAATTTAACCCCCGTTGCGGTGTTTCAATCTTCCAAATGTATCGATTAAAAGCAAATAATTTTCGCAAAAAAACATTTTTTTTTTCATTTTTTTTTTTTTATTGAATTTACGATGGCGCGATAAAAATGTCGCAAAAGCGCAGGCACCAAACGCTCCTGTTAAAATTTAAAAAGGGGCTAGCTGTTGCAGCGTAAAAAAAAAAAAAAAAAAAAAATCGAAAATAACATTTTGACATTAACGCAGCGGGGATCTCTGGAGAGATACAAGAGAGGAAAATAGCGTAATTATAGAGAAGATAATTAAAATATCCGATTTAACAAATATTGGATCATTAGCGGTGATTAATGGTGGAAGATGGGCCAAGGAAGCTTCCCCCAAATTACATTAATGGATTATTGTGATCTCACAGAAAACGAAAGCAGCAGACGCGGGAGCAAAAATTTTGAAAGTTGGGGAAGGGCGTAAAAGTTGGGAAGTGGAAATTTATTTTGCGGAAGAAAATTCGATTGAGATTTTCATTAAGCTGGATCGAGGTTTTTACTGATAAAAGATTCATTTCGACCGTAAGACAAAGCGAAACAATACGAATACTTCGGCATTCGTAATTGGTTTTGTAAATTTTCGCATGGCCAGTTACGATAAAATATGGAATAATATATCTGCTCATGAACGGTTACATTATTACGTGGAATATTTATTTTCCGCCATTTTAGCGCCTTATTTTTTGCTTCTTTAGCCCACGTGAGGATCAAATTGTTCCTTACTCGGAAGCAAATAATCTCTTTCCCCGACAACCACCGTAACTTTCCATTCGCCGTGTAAAAGAGGAAATTTTGAAAATTTAAAGTATTAAAATTAATTTTGCTATTCAAATAACAAAGAGCGGGAATGGTTGCTACCCCTAAAGGCACTTTCTCGCCACAACCTTTCATCTACCACTCTCGGTTAAAATTTTAATTTAAAACTGAATCAAGGCAATTGAGAAATTTTCTGTGACCGCACGGAAAAAAAAAAAAAAATTTTCCTTTGCGATGATGCCCGGCGTCGGCGTGACTTGGAAAATGATTATGGTCGGAGATTGATTTTTCGCTTTCGTCGCTTTTTGTTCTCATCCATGCGTCTGACTGACAGCAAATGCTGCGGTGGTACGAACGACCGATTCTGTTTCCCGTGTTTATTTCATCTGTGCCTTTTAATTTTATTTCTCCTCGCCAGTATAAGAGAATAAAAACCTAGTATTAAATTGGTTTTCCCATGCTCGGAAAATCGTCAACGCAATTGAGTCCCGTACTGCCATGACTGTGAGGTTTGATTATGCCGGGTCCTTCCGCTTCAGGAAAACTTCAAATTTTTTTTTCCGATTCCTGAAAGGTTCGCCGTTTGAAAGAGATTTTTTTTGTTTTTTTTCATTTTTCCTCTCGTCGAAAAGTATTATCAACATCTCTCGATGGCCACTTAAACGTGCCGCGCGACGTATCGCGTTGAAGTGAACATGAAAAGGTGATGCCGTTGCTGTTGGTACGAAAGTATGAGATCTTTTTCGTTTCTCCGAGTTTTTGGCACGGAGAGACGGAATCGACCCTTCCCCCGTGGTTTACTGCCTGTTGCTCTCCCCTTTTACCATCACCAACTTGTTTCTAACCGGGATAAATTAATCTTATGCAAACAACCATATTTTATTGGAACTGTAATGGCACGTTATATGAAACCCCCGATTTTTTTGTGCGTGTTCCATTTTGAAATCTCCAATAGTTGCATCAAAGGGGACACGTGTAAAACTTCATATAATTTGCATATTTAATACACGTCTGCGGCATTTACTCTCGAAAACATCAAATAACTTGTGGTATTTAGGCTCCCAAATCCACCGTTCTCCGATCGGCATGCGCTTTTTAAGTTGCATCAATATTTTCAAACCGCGAAAAACAGGATTTTAGTATGTGATATTATTTAATCTACACTCAAATACATAAATGTATTTATTTATGTAAATAAAATTATGTAAATGCATTGCTATTTTATCATTTTCATTATCACGACGATTAACAGTTTTGCTTTTACATGTTAGAGAATGTTGGTGATGAGATAGAAGTCCATATAAATCGATAGTTACGTTGTACATCACAATAAGAGCGAATTTTGGGCTTTCACCCCAGGTCACATATCTACTTCCTCGCAAAGTTGCCAAGGCACTAACTTTTCCGTAAGAGTTTATCTTCCTAATATGAAGTTATTTTTTTTTCTTTTTTAATAAAAGAATTACCTGCTACATTTACCAATTTCTTTAAGTTCATATAAATTTTTTTCAAATATATTTGACTTCAAAATTTAATCTTAAAAGCGTTGTTTATGTCGCTCGTTGTATCCCTTTCCCATAACGTTAAAACGCATTATGTTCCGAAAACTTAAACATTTTCTGTTTAAGATAGTGTCAATTCATTCTAACATTAACTGTAATTTATTTTTGAATTTTCGTTCATGCCTGTATTTAGCGAGTTTTTGGCTGGCAATTCCACAATAATATCTGGCAGGTTTACCGAAATGATAGATTTTTTTTTTTATTTTAATTTTCTCACAAGGTGATTTTTCATTTTGCAATTGATTTTTCCCGTTTCAAAAATTTTTAATCCAGATTTTAATAAACTAAATGTTAAGAATTACGGAGCTATTTTGAGACTTTTCATTGTCTAATGCATCGCTCTAATTCACAAATATAAAAGTTGTTCCGAAACTGTTGAGCGGGGAAAAAAATTTTTTCGGCCTTTGGAAAAATTCTTAAATAGTTAAAACAACTGTTGAGCCAAGTTTGAAACTGCTTCATTTATTAGAAACTTTTAATTCACATCTACTGGAAAAAGAAACTAATCGTGGAGAATTTTTCCTGAAGTAAATTCTCATTCTTTTTTCCTTTTCCCTTTTTTTCATCTCGTTTTCCTCAGTGTATCATTGTTTGTTTCAAAAGATGCTTAATCCGAAAGTTTTCACAATCGTATTTAATATTGATTTTCACTTAAGCATTCAAAATCTCCATTTAAGAGAGGAAAAAAAAATAATAAATAAACTTTTCAGAAAGTTAAGTTTTGAAAAACGGAAAATATTTTGGAGGTTCTTGTTTTCATGTCACCTACGAAATCTTTTGTATATATTAATTGATATTTTAAAAATATTCTTCGTTACGAACCTCAGCGGTTTTACGTTTACATCATTTGCATGTTTTCGTTTTGTCTTTTTTTCAAAAACAAAAATGTCACATATTATCAAGTGATATAACATGCACATAATTCCCCACATCCTAACTTAAAGATGCCTGATGCATATCAACAGGAAAATAAATTTTTATTACATTTTTTTGATATTTGGTTTGAATATAATTATCTTACATTTATTTACGTATATATATATATATATATATATATTTTTATTTTTGGTGTCAGATGTGTTGTCTTCTCTTTTGCACTGCCTTCCTTTTTCGCTTTCTTGACCCGAGTCGCTCCGAACTGGGCCGCTTTGCTGTAATTGCGGTATACCATGCACGGATTAATGAAAGCCGTGCAGGAAAATCTTTAACATTTTGATTGGCGAATTAGAATCTCTTAGAAAGGATTAAGGAATTTTTTTTTGTATGATTAAATAAAGGGAAATTCTCCAACATTCGAATTGCTGGTCTCAAGATTCATAACTAATCCTGACTGATCCTTTTCCCCATTTCTGGAATTATTATTTTATAATTATAATATTTCTCTCTGTCTCTTACCTCCTCTTTCTTCCGAAATATACACAGCATATAAATTTTTACATACTTTTTTATAGAGATATATTTAGTTTTTACAGTTTTTTTTTATTCATATCAATTTAATAAACGCCAGAGTGCAAAACACGTCAGTCTGGAAACCTTAAAAAATTGCCCATTTATAATGCGATTTCGTTTAAGGTTAAAAATTTTTATTTTGATTATAAATATTTGATTTATAATTTTTAAATAACTGATTTATGATTTTTGAATAATTATTTTTTGATTACTGGTAAATAATGCGAATCCAAGAGAGATTCAGTTTATTTTTATTTTTATTTTTTTTTTATTTTTTTATTTTTAAAGGAGCAAAGAAAAGCGATGGCTTTGCAGTTAAAGAGCTGAAGTTCATTTATCTCTTGAAAATTAACAAAAAATCAACTTTTTTATTTTAGTATCTTTTTTTTACGCTTATTACAGACGAAGGTATCATTCGTATTATTTATATTGCTTAATCTCTTCAACGAAATATCACATTCCAGACATCTCATTATTCCCTTCTTTTTCCTCCATCCATATCTAATTTTTCCATTATAAATTCTGTCGCATAATTTTTCGATTTTACTTTTTTCATTCTCATTATTTCGAAGTAACATCATTGCCGCGAAATGACATGACGCCCTGAATTTAATTTTACGTTGAATACGAAATCCCAACTCTCCGTCTGTTCTCTTTCTCGCTCTCCTCCCCTTCTGCATTAAAGTTTAAAATTATATGTCTCCGTACATATCGACGAGATTTTTGACAGAGGAGACGTCCCGTGACATGCGAGAAATATGGAAACAAATTTGTCACGAATAGAATTTCACAGAGTGTAGCGAGACATTCGATTCAGTTAATGAGATTTAAGGGTTGCAACCGGAATACGGTTTCCGAGAGTAAAGGGAATAGGAAGCTTCTGCAGCGATGCGCAGAAAAAGGAAATACGTCATTTCCGAACATACCTGCGGCTGGCAGATTCGATTTCGTTCGGCAAAACGGCCGAAGCAATTGCTTTTGTTGTCGTTGATCCATCGCCTTTTTTTTCCGGTCGTGCCTTCGGGACAGATCTGATTTACAGCACATAAGGGAGACGAGTCCTCTCTCTCAGGGGTGAAAAAAAGCTGTCATCGCGCCGCATGTTTATCGCCTTTTTATAAATGAATGCGAAGCAGTTTTCTGGTCTATTACCCGGTCTGGCAAAAGCTGTGTATCGGTTTTATTAATAAGATCCACTTTTCTCCTGCAGACTCTTGCTTTTATAATGCTCGGTCTCCATTAGTGCTTTTCTGTCTGTGACAATTCCCGGCTTAGCAAGGTTTTGAGTTATAAAAATAATGAAAATGCCATGTTTTTCTATAGATGTTTCTCTATTTCGAATGGGAGTCGTCGGAATAAGGTGGTGACTGTTATTTATATATCGCATAAATAACATATTCAGTGTTTTCTTTTACGATCCATGCGAAGCTCCGGCTCTTCGGACACGTTTCCAGCTTCCCCCGTTCCCGATTTTTCTTTGTTCTTCATTGATTCGAATTCTCTGTTAAAAGACCATTTCATTTCTTTTGTATACTTTTCGTTTGCTTGCGATTTCGAGAAGATCCAATTTCAAACCTAACCTGAAACTCACCCCCAACTCTTCTCATAAGGTGAAAAGAATACCAAAATACGTTTCATTTGCATCGAAGTCGAACTACATATTTTTTGTGTATGTCATAAATTATTTGAATTAAATGTAAAAAAAAAAAATGACTTATTTTTTTATTTAGCTAAAACTTTCTACATATTAATATTCCTTCTAAAAGATATGGAACAGAGAAGATAGACTTTATCCTTGATTGCTTCTCTGTGCACTTTCTTGTACTTTTCATTGTAGCTCGTTCACAAGTAAGAAAATTATATAATTTTGAAGTGGAAATTAACAATTAAATGTAAGTTTCCTTTCAAAACCTTTTTTCATTTATTGCCATTCTCGCAGGAAACCCAACATCTCTTTCTTCACGTCCACCATTCTCCTTAATAAAACTCACAACTTTAGTTAAAAAGCGCTCAGTTGCTTGCTACATAGTTTGTTTATATTTTCCCTTCATTCAGATTTCCTTCAAATTTTATGAATTTTGGTTATCGTGCAAAACGGGAACGGATAAGAAAAAGTGCGTACGTTTATGTGGCTAACTTCTAATATTTATGACACCTCTTGACTTATCGAGATAATTTCGCCTGCGATTTCCTAATCATCTTTGAGGGATTATTGAATGTGGAGAAATTAATTACTGTAAAATGGAAAAATGAACATTCTAAAATGCTAAAATCGGAAAAACTTCTAAAAACGATATTTAAGACGTTAATCGTCTCTAGATAATGCAGAAAAAAAAAAGATATTTATTGATCATGGAAGGTCGATATTGGATATTTCCTGTCGACACAAAATTTTTCGAATATGACGTGTGGGAACTCTTCCGAAATCCGCGAACATCCGATGAGCACCTAGAAATCTCAATACAAAATCCCCGAGGCTGCCATTAATATCGCCAAGCAGAAAAACAAAAAAAAAAAAAATCTTTCTTTTCCCTATTTCCTACATCGGGAGATATGTTTTTGACGCATTTAATTAAAACATGGAAGAGTTAGGTTAAAGCCGTGTCGCAGCCGAAACCTCAGAAAAGCTTTTTGTATAAGTTAAATTGGAAAAGGCCCCAACAGTTATACCAATGCCCGGCGTCATTTAGGGGCTTTCTTCCTCAAATTGAATCACTGCCATGCGTCGAGATTGTTTAGGACTCTTCCCTCCGAATGTTGGTAGTTCCGTGGCTGCGCTCATCACAGAAAGCGCAGTCGAGTCTGCTGATGCTGTTTGTAGTGACTTTAATGAAAAATTATACAAATTGTCGTTAACTTTGCGATGAATCAAAGATTTGGAAAAAGTCAAGGGACTTTCCATTATTCATCCGGAGACTTATTTAGCAATTAATTCCGAAGGCCTTTCCATGTGTTTAAGTTGGTTTAGATTTACTTTAAAGTTTTGTTTAACTTTTTCGCGTTTGCAGTACTCCCACAGAGCTGAATATAATGGAGAGTCAAACCTGCCCTGTATTTTCCTTTTTTATTTTTGCAGAATCTCGATCTCTTGAGACCATTTATCAAATTATTTTTTCAGCTATTCCTTGGTATTTTCCTCAGAGGTAAGTATCTTCAATCCTCACGTTTGTTTAGCGGCATTTTCCGGTAAATCTTATTTAAGATATTTCTCTCAATTAGATATGAAAGATATTTCTGGAAGGAATCTTTCTTCCAGAAATATCTTTCATATCTAATTGAAAGAAATATCTGCAATTGGTTGTCTTTTTTCTGGGGACTTTTTCCCCAAAATTTACCAACGGCAACGTTGGTATAATAATCTTTTTTCTGTACTTTTATCTTTTCAGAATTGCTACGAAATGGAGCAATATCTGATGGCCGATGAGGCCAAAGCTCCATTTCAAAAAGATAGCTCCTCTGAAATACAATCATTTAATGCAGTTGGTGAACAGAGCACTAGCTGGGACATTAATAATGTGAAAACAAGTGACTCTAAAGACAATAATGACTCTCAAACGAATGAAATAAACATTGACTCTATTTCTGCTAATGTGTTTTCCGCAAGTACGTCTTCCGCGAGTGCGCCTTCCGCGAGTATGTCTTCCGCGAGTGCGCTTTCCGCGAGTATGTCTTCCGCGAGTGCGCTTTCCGCGAGTATGTCTTCCGCGAGTGCGCTTTCCGCGAGTATGTCTT
>JAOWBB010000104.1:37986-49690 GCA_028565995.1 Ricinus marginatus
CCGCGAGTGCGCTTTCCGCGAGTAAGTCTTCCGCGAGTGCGCCTTCTACGTATACGCTTTCAGCGAATGCGTTTTCTGTGAATGCGCCTTCGGCGAGCACGCCTTCCGCGCATGCGGCTTCCGCGCACGCGGCTTCCGCGAGTGCGCCTTCCACGTACACGCTCTCAGCGAATGCGCCTTCCTCGTATACGCTCTCAGAGGATGAGCCTTCGACGTACACGCTTTCAGTGAATGAACCTTCGACGTATACGCTCTCAGCGAATGAGCCTTCGATGTATACGCTTTCCGCGGATGCGCCTTCCACGTATACGCTTTCTGCAAATACACTTTTTGCAAATACGGTCTCCGCAAACGCGGTCACCATGAACGCGCCTTCCGCGAGTACCTCAAGTGGACGAATACCATGGGACAGATCAGTGAGCTGTGCCATCTTGGTGAAAAAAGAACCCTCTGGGAACAATGAATATAGACGAGTGTATACTGCAAACCGCGTCAGAGTGAACACTGATCCCGTGCGGTTGAGAGTTATAACTCGTACAACCAGATCTGGACAAACAGTGCTGAATCCTCCATCGAATCCTAGAACCACGGTACAAACCAGTACCACCACAACCACCACCACCGCGACTACGAGTAATCCTGGTCAAGAAGTAAATGTTATTCGTAACGCAGTTCTTCACTTGACCACAAGAAACCCATCAGGCGTTACCCATCTCATTTCACTGACGCAGACTCATTTCACTCCTCCTCCTCCTCCCGCACCCAGCCTATCCCAACGTCAAAGGCAAGATCAAATGTCGGACTCGAAAAGACGAATACATAAATGTGAATATTTGGGATGCAAAAAGGTGTACACCAAGAGTTCGCACCTGAAAGCTCATCAGAGGACTCACACAGGTAAGAATTCCTTCGCTCTTTTCTGCGATTTTTTAAAAGATTCCCGAAGATTGGGAGATAATCCTCGAGTTAGCATTCAGAATGGGGTTAATTCCTTTGCCGAGCTCTGCTGAGCTGAAACGATGAAGCTTATACAAGTTTTCCGAAAGCGATTCCGCGCCGGAAATTCAGCATCGAGGAAAGCGGGGGATGAAGGAATGTCCCAAAATCAAGTTGGTTACTCGCGGGTTATAACGCCAGTCATTCCAACTTGACGGAATTCAACTGTCCGCTTAAGCTGGAAACTTATGGGTCTATTTAGCAGTTCCGCACTCAATTATCCACAGTGAACCTTTCATGGTAGGTTACGTTGCTCTCGGCGTTTCCATCACTGCCTTCGAATCCCTCCTCGTTCTGTCTCACCGAATTCGTACACGCTGCCTCTTTTGTTATTTCATGTTTAATGCACCTTGGCGAGGAGAGTAAAACTTCCGCCACGGTCTGTAACCTTAATTTATTAATCAAAGGGAAAGCACTGCTAATTGCAACATCTTCGGCTCTCAGTTGTTTACAGCACGCGGTGAAAGGTACCTTAGCTGGACCTGACAGTTTATTTCTCGTTATTTCCGGAAAATAATTCTTTCATAAACATGAAATTTAAATGTGGATTTCATCCTTGACGTCGCCTGCTTGTCCCGCAATTTTTGCCAATGAACATCGTGCTAATTTGAGCATGGAAGTATCCCTTCCGATGCCTTAAATGTTACTTTTTGGTTCGTTCCTTCTTGTTTTGAAACGTTTGAGAAAGCGATCGTGGGTAAAAATATTTTTTACTTCTTTTATATTTGCCTTTTAATTTTTTACATTAAAAGAAAAACGTGTTTTATCGTTGTGAAGATGTCTAATTGCAATTAGATTTAGGTGTCTAATTGCAATTTAGTTTCTTTACAATTTTTGCATGCGACAGTTATTTATGAAAACCATCAATCGTCCAGGCATCGAGGTATTCTTTTTTCCCTTGGTTTTACCTTCGTTTTCTGTCATCGTTTTCTAAGCGAATTTTTTTCTCAAGACGATTTTATGATTGCTGATTCATCACTTCGCATTTAACAATTTCTCCGTTAATCTACGTATTATTACTGCTGCTGTTATTATGGTCGGGGTATTTTTTCTCTTTTCATCTGATTAATATTTTTCTCTCCGCGGGTCGAAACCAAATAGGGAGAAAGGTGAATCTGTCTGTCAAATGTTAGATCCAACTGAGAAATTTCCTAACTGTTTGACAAGTCTTCAATGTAATTGCCTTTTCCAACTGGGTGTGTATGCGCACGGGAAGTTGAAACGTATAAAAGTACTTGGCAAAGGAGTAGGACGTGATGCCTGAAGGGTGACACTGTCACTGTATTTTGTTTCCACGTTTGTTTGATGTCGTTGGCCAAATGAAAGTATTCTCTGCGTTTTTCTGTCTCATTATTCTGCATGTTCTTGTCATTGGGGATGGAAACGTGTATCAAGCAAGTAGTATTCCGCTGTTTTCAATAAGGGGGTGATTTCTGATCTGTTGTGAGCTGCGTTTTTTTTTGTGTTTGAGGAGGGTTGTGTCCCGATACGGTTAAGTCTCAACATGTTAGGGGATAGATCATTTTAGGGGATGTTTCTCAAAAAGCATGGCGGTGAACAATCTAATTAGAGAAATGTGCTTTTTAATGCCACGACGCACGAGAACCGCAGTCAGTCTTGAAATTCATTTTGCAGCACGGAAGTCGTTCGATCGCGGGATTGCGTTTGAGATCGAATTCTTGGTGAATCTTTGTGATTATATTATTTCAGTGCTTGTGGTCGGTAGGTACCGGAAGTTTGCATCCTCCGGTTGTGTGTTCTGTTGCATCTTATGGTCCTGTTCGTATTTTCGGCACTTTTCGTCCCGTATCGTTGCCGCTCGAGTAACCGTTCATGAGAAGTCGAGAGTGGGAATTACTTTGCCCTGGATGGCCGCCGCGGAAACTTCCGTTTCTGGTTATAATTCTGTTTTTTACTAACCATGTGTACGAATCTTGTTTGCTTATGTTGCTTCTGGTGTACTTTATGATAGTATTTTCCGTTCAGCGCTTTTCAGGATCAAACGATTGCTTTTCTCGCCGTGCGTGAGTCGGATCGCTTTCTGCTTAGATTTGTTGGCTCAAGTTACGGCGTGTGTCTGCTGCCGGATTGCTTTGTGCAATTCATTATCTTGTTTTTATTGTGGAAGTAGTGTCTTAAGTGTGCATTTGATTTTCTGTGCTTTGTATTATGTACGACTCGTTCTCCTAGCTTTCCAGCCAATACCTTCGATGCGTGTCGGACTGTGATTCGTGAGCGTTACTCTCTGCTGGGTACCGTCGAGATTTTCAATTTCTCTTTTGTGACCATTTTATTATTCCGAACGAGTATCGCAAATGTGTTGATGACTTTAAATGTGTTTTTGGATTCTGTTAGTAGTATTATTATTGTTATTAATCATTGTTATTTATTATCCTATTTTTTGGAGTCTTTGTTTTTTCGGAGTGAAAAAAAAATTATTAAGTTGGCCACATGTGCGTGTCCCACTGGGTATACATCGTTATGACTGCCAGGAGCCCAGTAAATTGTCACCTTGCGGTCAAACTCCATTCGGTGTCACTTCTGGAAGAGCAGATCGTAATTTCAGTTCCATTGGAAAATGTAAATTCTGTTCGAGAAAAAGAAACGTCATATATCATTAAACTAATGCAATGTTTATTCATCGAAATGCCCTACTGCCGCCTCCCAGGAATCGCATCTCCTAACTGTCTCGTCAAAGAAAAGGAACGAATTTAATCATTTAACTGAAAAGATTGCTTTCAAAGTTGCTGACTGACTCACCAATCTTGGCTCGTTGGAATTCGCCGGTCAGAAAGAGACCGAAACGTCCTTTGGTTCCTGACGGGGCATATTCATTGCGTTACCGGCGACGTCCGAGGAACAACCGCAGCGAATTTTTCCCCAGCAGTCGAAGTAAAATTGTCTTTCGGAACATACTTCATTTTAATTCAGAAAAAGAAAGAAATGCACACGAATCATTCGCGACGATAAACGACAGCAGCAACTAGTGGAGTAAATGGTTTCTAATGAGTAATCCGGAATCTAATTCGAAGAGTAAATTTATTGCTATAAGGCCCTTGTTGTGCACCGCGCGTGCTTGCATGCATGTATGATGTGTGCTATGAGGATTGAGGAACAGATGGAAGATCTAAATTACGAAATAAAATACCTTTTTAAGTAATGAATTTTTTTCAATCTTCTTTTTAAGCTATTGCACCTAAGTGGATTTTTCATGCCCCAAAATGCGTTTAACCCAATGAAACATGAGAAACGACTAACAATTGGAAAAAAATTCAAAAAAATCATTTTATACATAAAAAAAATTCCACGTCAGTATGAGCCTTCTTCATTTTCACAACTGAACATTTAATCCTAACTGAAATTTCCGTCATTTCCCCGCTGCAGTTACTTAAATCATTCCTGGTTTTCTGTGTACATATTCTGCTACGGGTAATCTCCTTTTAAGTAACTTCAAAGGAGAAAATCTTAGTTAAATGCACCTAAAAGCACGTACCTTATATAACGTTGTAAATTAATGCGACGCAATTATTGGCTCGTTTTTACGTTTTTGAAATAACGAACTGAAAACCTTTGAAAAAGGAAAAAAGAAAAAGAAAAAAAAAAAATTAATCGGTTTCTTTTAGAAGTTCCAGATTCGAAAGTTCATGTTTAGAACAAAGAAACTTCTTATAAATTTTATTGAACGAAACCGCATTAAAAATCTCTGACCATTTGCTGACTTTCCGGCGATCTAAATTGCTGAGCGGCACAATAAAAATTCCTGTAATGGAAGAGTTTTCGACCGAGGGGTTTTTTTCCCAAAGGGGGCGAGATCTGTGCCCATAAGCCTTTCGATGTCGATTGGTTTTCCCGATTTGACCGAAGAAAATATCGAGGCGATGCGGTCGCATTCTTTGTCTGGAAATTTCAGCAGCAATAAAAGGAAAAGCTTTGCGTTTAATTAATTCTGAGCCTTTCTTTTTTTTTTTTTTTTTATTCATTTCAAATTACGTTCTTAATGAAAAGAAATTTGAAAAATCTCAAACTTTTGTAAAATTTTCTTTTAATTATGTTGGGAACATTGAATGAATAACTTTTCCGGAAACCCATTGGTAGAGCATCGTGTAATGACATTGTGTCTCGAAACAAATCCCTTCTTTGTATTACTTTTGTTCAAGATAAAATTTTTCCGCTCGCCCAGGACTTTACTTTTTCGGGATTTAGCTTGGGGGGGGGGGGGGTTCGATACCATTTTTCTGATCCGCATGGAAAATAGTTCAAAACTGAGTAAATTTTATCCGAATCATGATTTTTGCCTTCGTAAAGTAGTACGTGGAGCAAGTTTGCGATTTTCCAGAGATATAGCACATGAACAACGTTATTAGCGATAAATTGGTTATTTTATCTACTTTATGCTATCTGTCGATCTTCAACGATCCCTTTTGATAATTCCTATCGCGATTACTTCATCAATGTTAACGCATTTTCGTTGGTGCTGGACACAAAAAGAAGCTAGCACCGTATATTATAATCATTGGGTAAATGGATCGATGCGCCTTTCATCATCCTCCTGGAGAACCTGTTTCGAAAAACCGGCTAATATCGTGATCGCCTAAATATAAAGGAGAAGAATCGCTTTCCAATTTCGTTTATTTCACTTTTCGCCGGTTCCATGTTCCATAATACCGGAGAAAAGTATAAAAGGAAAAGAAGAAAAAAAATTTCTCGTTCGATTTTCTCTTTTCAACCAATCAGTCAATCAATCAATCAATCAATCGATCGATCAATCAAATTTTTCTGGATTTGCAGTCATTTTGAGTCAGCTTGAAATTTCTGTAAGCAAAAAAACTGTCAATCCAACCTTTGTAAAAATGCTTTTTTCAACTGAAAAAGATGAATCCTTTTGGTTCTCATCCTGTAGGATGATTCTATTCTCTTTCGAAAGGAGGATTAAACTTTTGAGAGTTTGATTCGACGGTTCCTGCCTGGATTCAAGTCTAATATTGATGTCGTTCGAGGTCTCAACGCGGTTTTCGTGACTTAAACCCCTCAAAAGTACGATAAAGTCCTGCACCCAGATGGTGTTAATATGCAGTTGGGCATAGGTTAGGTTTGGTGATCCGAGTTACTTTACCTTATCGAGTAGATTACACTTTAATGTAATTAACTGTTAGATTTATCTTCCCGTGTTTGAGATTTTTCCTCCATAACGAGGCAGGGCACGTCAAGGGGCAAGTGTTTCCCTCCCTAAGCAAATTAACACGTTATTTATATAACGATTACACATCTTCTGTCGGAAGTTCTTATTCCCGCATTTCATTTTTCTCTTATTCGTGCGTCAAACACCGCAGAGAAATTATGAAATTCGCAATCGGCTCGTTAACTTTTTATCGGAAAAAATAAAAAACCGTTTTATCCATACGATGGGACAAAGCGGGGCTCTTTCTTCACGTGTGAAAGTGCGTTTGAAAAATTTTCCATACCTCTCCCGGAAAGAGGCGAAAGAAAAGCGTTCGCTATTCTCCCATAAAAACAGGTATTTACTGCTGATGCAGATGGTCGGTCATATAGATGGAAAAATAGGTTGCGGGCCCACGTTAAATCCTTTTTTGCTTTTAATTCAGACAACCGCAAGAAACAAGCTGGATGAGGACTGGAGAAAATGCCGATTTTCCTTTCTCTCCGATGACTCCTTAGGAAAATATCGGACAAAATATTCTTATCCACGGAAGAGAAAAATCGTGTGAATTTAGGGAATTCATTAAAAATGCATTTATGTTAAAAATTTTAAAATACGATTGACCCTTTTTAGAGATGGATTATCAGACAGTCGTATTTGGCCATTGACAAATGATTTGATGTTCTTTTATAGTTATCTGCATTTGTGTGCATGCACGCGCACCTTGACTTAATCAAAATAAATCATAAAGTCGAAGTTTTAACATAAAATGTATCGTAATTAATTATATTCGATTCAGTACAAATCGGAATCTCGATAGGGCATTTACATACATATAAAAAGGTCAGTACGCAAATAAATTTCTTTTGTGCCGAAAAGGAAAACGATAATAATCCGGATTCGTGCAAACGGAAATGGAAATGTTTTACGATATTAACCCGGTTCGGAGGTTGACGAAACTCAATTAGAGTAGATAAAATGGAAACCCACTGCAATCGATCGGCAAACCCGTCCTCCCAGATAAAATCGCTCTCCTGCAATCCGCTTTGTTCATCATCTCCGATGAGAAAATTAGGTTTCTGCCCCGTAGCCACCGACGTGGGAGAAGACCGAAAAGAAATAAGACAAAAAAAATAAATGTTACGACGCATAAAATACAAATTTTTCCTCCTTTTTTAGAGCGGGGATGCGAGCGAAAGAAGTGTATGGATAAAATGCGAGAAGCGATCATGATTTGATGAAAACGTAAATAGCGGAGAGGGAAAGGACGTTTCTGGCAATTTCAATAAAATCTGGAATAACCTTTGCCGAACGGCTGCAGCGTTGCTCCAAAAACAGAAATCTGGATGAGGAAAAAATTTCAAGTTTATTTTTTTCTCCTCTCCAGACTTTGAAGTCACAACAAGTGGTTCTTTTGTATAAAGCAAAATAACTTTCGTGGAATAAGAAAAAGAAAAAAGAAGGATTCCTTTTTCCTTATTGGCCATTATCCCTTTCCGTTCTCTGCCGCGCGGTTAATTAACCTAAAACCTTTTGCCGTAACAGGACATTGCGTCGCTCTGATTTCGGTTCCGCTTAATAAAGTCAAGAGCTTCGGGTTGGGTTTCAGGACCAGAAATTCGAGTGATGAAATATAAATGTGAAAGCTTTCATCGTCGTCATTATTCCTATTATTACCGGTGGCAGTGGTGGATTAAGGTGGGGCACCAGCCGACGCACGGTCTCAGATAAGACGCTGGAAGCCTTTAAATTTAGTTTAATGGCGCGATTGCAGCACCTTTTTGAAATCCTTTCTGTTCAATCAGCGAAATGCCTTTTTTTCCGTTTGTCCTTTACCGATACAGAAGAAAAACCGGACGAATTTAAAATTGAAATTCTCTCTCTCTCTCCCGGTTTATCTCCTTGCTCATTTTTCGTTATCGCGCTTGGCAAAGGTAAATTCTTTTCTCGTCATTCTCCGCGTTGAGCCTTGGAACTTTTTCCTTTATCGCGTTTTTAATGTGCGAAAATTTCACCCAGGCGTTTGCGGTTTGCAATCCGGTGATGCAGTTCTGCTTACGGGAGAGTTTGACAGGCAGAGGCGAAACCGTCCGTTTCTCTGTCATAATTTCATCCGCATGCCTTTTTCCCCTTAATATCACGCGTAAACTTATCATCCGACTTCGTTCGCTGCGGTGCGGAGACACTTCAATCGAAGACTCGTCTGCAATTTCGGATTTTTCTTATCCAGTGATATCCAACACGGGGTGGAAAACAGGGCGTGTGTGTCGCTGACCAGGAGATAAGAAGCCTTTAGGAAACGGAAACCCCCCCGGCCGTGGGGCCAAAAGATTCGCTGAAGTTAGTGTCCGATTGGCCGACATTAGAAGCTCATTTTGTCACATTTTCCGAATCGTTTGATTTCGTTATTGATTTTGGATATCCAATTTTTCTTTTTCCGTTCCTCTCGGCGGGGGAAAGATTTAGGAAAAACTCACGTTTCGGAGCTTTCCACGTGCGGAGGGTGAAAAAATTGAAAAGCTCCTTCGGTTGTCCATCCCGAACGACTTGAAAAGGTTTTCCCGTGTAGCTCAAATAACTGCAGTGAAGCGCTTTTCGCGAGATTGAAAAGGGAGAAAATGCACTCTCCGACAGGTTTTTCCTCCTCTGATTAAGGTTCGGAAGGGGTTTCGGTCCGCGGGATTGTTAAAAAGCGTCGAAAGGTTTGTCAGATTCTTCCGAATGCAACGAAAATGAAAATAAACCACCTCGGCGGAGCTTTTATTAAGTGATTTCACTCCATTTGATTCGTCGGCACGTTCGACGAAGTTTTTCTTTTTTCCACCTTTAGGGGTGGAAAATAACTGTCTTATTTATAACCTGGGAGGCAGTTACCCGAAGAAAGAACGGCAGCAGTGACATTCCGGCGCCTTGAAAACGATCCTTTTTTTTTTTATTTCCTCGCACTTTTTAATCGCTTACAATGGCGAGGAAGAAAATTGAGAACTTTTACCGGTCGAAATCCGAAAAAAGCAAAATGGGCTTTTTTTTTTCTTTTTTACCTTTGCATCGACAATTTCGAACGCCATTATCCCGAAATAATTCCATTGCGCACTTTATGTAATTCAAATTCGGAGCCGGGTACGCCAAAATGGTTTCGTCTGTCGTTCCAAAACTGCGATGTCCGTCAGGATCGGGATCTTATCCAGCGGCGTTTATCACGTGAGGTCATCAATCACATGTAACAAACCGCAGTCTCCATTCATCAATCTGTCCCGGGATGTATCATTCAACTTGTCTCGAGAAACGTAATCTGCAGAAGCCGCCGGCGCCCAGGCGACTTCTCGATTTGATTTTTCCGTTTTTGCCGTCCCTCCTTCTCTCCGGAGCATTCTCCGGTTTAATTTGACGGGCTCTCCTAATGGAAAAAAGAAATCGTCTCAACGCGGAAGATCAAAGACCGGTGGTAAAAGCGTAAGGGAAAAAGAAACCTTACCCATCCGTGGGTTAAACGGCAACCCATCAACTTTAGGTTGGGTTACGGCAAGAGACACTTTATTACAGCTCAATAAGAGAGACGTGGTATTTGCTTCTCGCGCCTTGACAAAGGGACGAAGGCAAAGCTGGCAAACAATCCGGTGTCAGAAATTTATTTCAAGCTGACGTTCGCTGGGCGAGACGTTCGAAGTCTTATCTGGAATATTCCGCTTCCGGTATCTTTCGATATCTGCAAGTTAAATATCGAGGTGATTAACCCAAAACCACGCAGATTAAAGATTTTAGCACATGAAACACGTTCTCGCTCGTTCAAAGAATAAATTTAAGACGGCTTAAGCCGCAAATCCCCGAATTCGGGTCTTACTGGTATTTAGAATTCGAAATTTGGGATGTTGTAAGCTGCGGGGGATGATAGCTCATCGGGAAAAAGCGACAAGAGCTCGAATTTGTTTAAACGTCATTTTCGAATCCTGAAAATGTAATTGGAAAATTACGCGGTAATTCCGGATTTATTTGACGGGCGGCAAATCATCTCGTATCTCCAGCGCCAGGCCGCGGCAAAAAATTTATTGCCACGTTTTTTTTTTTTTTTTTTTTTTTTTTTTTTTTTTTTTCTCTCTGCTCGATGAGTGAATTCTCGCACCGGAAAAATGTCTCGACTTACTCCCAGCCTTTTTGACGTTGCGCTAAAAAATGAAAGAAAAAAGCGGGAAAACTCGGCTCCAAGTCCCAAGCACGTTTCTGATTGCTTCACTGAAAACATCCATCGCTCTGACCGTGCCAACAGCACGGGGCATTCCATCAACTGGAGAACGGTCTCGGGCGTTATGTGCACACACTCGATACGCGGTGTCCATTAAGGTTTTCATCGGTCCGTGTCGTTCAGTTCTCCGTCCGAAGCTGATTCAACAAATGCTCGTCGCTCCAAAAAGAAAAGTCACCCCTTGAAATCAATTCTGCGGGGGAGGGGGAGGCAGGGGAAGAGTAAAGAAGTAATCTCTGCGTAAGGGTTGAAGCGTTCTCGAGGCGGACACTCCAAACGGACGAAACTTCCGCATTTCATCCCTTGAGGAAAGTTGTCCTTGGCGAGCTTTTAAAAGCTCGTAATTCGCATTGAAAAAAAAACCCCCACGAAATGTTTTTCTCGATTAACGTTTTCCAATCTCGTAATAATAAGATTTTCCACGATATGAAATCGAATTTTCCTTCTTCCATCATCTCCCTCCTCGAAAGCGAAAGAAAAGGCAGAGAAAAAATGAAGTTTCGCTCGTATGTCAAATGCGTATTCTTCGAGTAAATAATTTAATTTGACTGCACCGTCTCGCAACTCAAATTAATTTCTTCTGCTTTTCTTCAGCAGTCTCCCTTATTCGCTTTTATTTTAACTTTGTTGTTATCTTTTCCGGGAGGGGCGGAAAAAAAAAAAAAATTTCCCATCCCTTTCGGACCGCGGATGTTTGAGATTTTACCTCGGGTCGGCAAATCGAACGGATCCGGAGATATGTAAATCCCTTATGGATATTCATTAAAAGGAACAAGACAAATCAGCATTCAAACAAATGCGCCGTTCCCGAGGTAACAGGAATCCGCTGCTGAAAGCAAATAAACCGAACCCGAATTTGTTTCGCCAAGTTTAGGTTTCGGCAAATTACATCCCTTCCGTCAACCCCCTCCCCTCCCTCCTCAACTCTGGGCGAGGAAGGGAAGAAAACGGAAACCGCGGCATATGTAACGGGAGCGACACTTGTTACGGGTAAAACATATGGACTCGGGATTCGTTTAGAGGGAAAAAACAACCCCCTGTTGGAGATCGGAGGAATAAATTATTGTTTTCGGGTTTCGAAAGATTTTAGGGGATGAAATGGCCTTTTCGTACAGAGCGAGCTTTGCACGATGCACCGTATCAACAAATTAGGGGGGCTCTCTTTCGGGCGCCGAAAATTACCAGAGAGTTGTAGCTTTTTCCCGGGACGTCGTCACATCCGCTTTTCATCTTAACGTATTTCGAGAAAATTCGACCCCCCGATTTGTCTCGCTTCCTTTTTCTTCGACCGTCCACCCTCTCCCTCCCCC
>JAOWBB010000125.1:0-49398 GCA_028565995.1 Ricinus marginatus
CCCCCCCCCAGAAAAGTCGCTCGGTTTGCGTTGCTGTGCACTTTCGGAATTTTGAGTTTTGGGGGGGGGGGGGATGCTCCGTCCGCTCGTGGAACGGCGGACCGAGCTCGAATCTGCGCGCGTTTCCCGAAGCGTGCCATCGCGTCTTGCGCCACATTCGAATGCCGAATAATGCCTCAGCATCGCTCGGTACCGTAAGCGCGCATGATGAAAAATTGAAGTGGTTCGCACTTCCATCTGGAAATTATAAGGACGACCGATCAGTGAACCTGAGAAAAGAATATTGCTCCATACAGTTCTTTGAACTCCCGCGTTACATCTTTTCTTGTTGCAGTTTTACGTGTTCCTTCAAAGAAAACTATCCGCGTGCTCCGCAGAGGGTACCGAGGGGATTCAGTTCGTGAGCACTGGTTTTCGGCGATCGCGAAAGGACGCTGACGGTTTTTCTTTCCCTTTCAACAGGAACACATAAATTTGCTGGGTTTTGACGATGCACTGGGTCCGGCGCTGATGTCGATCAAAACGGAAAACGTCGGAAATGCAGAGCACACCAGGATGCTGCTTCGATTGCGCACGGGAACGTTGCACGATCTGTTACCCTCTTCCTGCATTGCTCAGTCCTCGCCCCAAGCTTGGGCTCGATTGATGCAGGACAGTCTGAGCGTACCTGTATGGCAGCCGGTCGTCTGCCCCCAAGCTTCGAAGCTTATCGCCGCCTACGACGAACACGTCTTGGTTACCAGCTTTAAGTTTGGGATTCTTTATCAGAAGTTCGGGCAGACCAGCGAGGAGGAGCTTTTCTCGAACAAATCCTCCTCTCCGGCTCTGGACGATTTCCTGGAGCTCCTAGGAAAGCGAGTTCGACTCAAGGACCACAAAGGATATCGAGGAGGCCTGGACACCCAGTTTGGACACACGGGGGAAGAAGCCGTTTATGAGGTGTTCAAAGATAGAGAAGTTATGTTTCACGTGTCCACTCTGCTGCCTTACACGGACGGTGATCCGCAACAGCTCCAGAGAAAAAGGCACATCGGTGAGTACATCGAAAAAGGAATCCTTAAGGTTGCTCCGCTGGGAGAACCTTTTGCTGTCTCGATCTTTCGTGATCTTCGGAGAAAAAGAAGCCTTTCCTTTTGCCTTTTTTTCGGATGCTGCCACCACTTGAAGAGCGGTCAAGTGGTTCGGTTCGAGTTTACCTTTTTACATCTTTATAAATTAAGGTTCGTCTCCGTTGTGGATATTTCTCGTGCTTTAATTCTTTTTTGAACATTTCTGTCCGTCCCGATCCTTTTCGAGAATCGAGCTCTGGTTTATGCGTGAAGTAAAAGGTAAAGTTAAACCATTTTAGTAAACCTAACCCAACCAGTAAAATTCAATACTGTTCTTTTTCATTCAAGGGGTGAGGCAAATTACAAGGAGAGTAATCTTTAAAAATCTAATTACATGCATTAATGATGATTTCATTCTCCGGTACATTATCGCGAACAATTTATGTCGAGACCGCAAAAATTGTTACATGTCCCGCGTCTGTGGAAGAAAAGTTAATTATTTTCATCTTTAGCGCGAATTTCCTTCTGAAGTATGAAATAACTATTGCAGGGAACGACATTGTAGCTATAGTGTTTCAAGAAGAGAATACTCCGTTCAGTCCGGACATGATAGCCTCTCATTTTCTCCACGTTTTCATCGTCGTCCAGCCGACGGACGGCGGCGAAGCTTATAAGGTTTACGTTACCGCTAGGGATGACGTACCGGATTTCGGACCCACATTGCCGATCCCATCCATTTTCCGGAAGGGACCGGAGTTTAAGGATTTTCTTTTGGCAAAACTCATCAACGCGGAAACGGCAGCTTACAAGGCGGAGAAGTTCGCAAAGCTTGAAGTAAGGCTCCGACTGGCAGGCGTCCTGGCGTCGAATCCTTATTTGATTCAGCAAATTTCATCTTGCCTTTCTCCGACAGTTGAGGACGCGAACGTCGCTGCTGCAGTCTCTCGCAGACGAGCTGCGCGAAAAAACTCGGGAATTCCTCGGGGGCGACGGAATCAACGGAGACCTGGTCAAAACCGACAACGGCCACTCCGGAAGCCGATTCATAGACACCGTCAGGAAAGCACTGACGGCGAAGGTCAGGTCGCAGTCGGAGAATAATCTCCAGGGGACCGCACCCTCCGCTCCGTGCAGGAAACAACCGCCGATCCTCCAGGAAACCGTGACTCCAGTAAGAACAGTGCGTTTTGATGCATTGCAAAGGGAGGGTTTCACCTTTTATTTCACTGGCAAAAAATTTTCCTTTCAGACGGGCAGGAGCATTTCGGGACGGAATAAGAAAAGTGCACCCGCTTCGCCGGTCTCCAGCCCCGATCTGAATCCCCGACAGAATCCTTCGGAGAGCGATGATTCCTCTCTGAACAGCGTAGACCTTGTGTACGCCGACAGCGATACCGGTCTCGAGAGCATGAGTTCTGCAGAGACGACGCTGAAGTCTTGCCCTGGGTGCCTTGAAGGTGAGACGCTCAGACAGGAAGTTACGAAACTGAAATGTGACAAGTTGGATTTACTAAAACAAAATGTGGTAAGTTTTGAATATTGGCGACATTTTTGCGATTTCGCAAAATCCAAATTTAAACGCGAACCTCGCGTAAAACAGTAATTTTTCACCCATTGTTCAGATATATTTTGCATATTCTCCGCATGCCCAAATTTGTACTTGTATTTTGTCGGAAATTTCAAATTTCTTCTTCCTCAAAATTTAGTTAAAATTTTGTTGCGCCCTCTCAGAAACTACAACTTCCAGCGTAAATCGGAGCGCACAATTTAGCTAGAAAAAAATAATTTAAAAAATGGCATCAATCAAAACGTGAAACTAAAATTTTTTCAAATTCATTTTCAGACATGCCAAAGAGACATAAAAATGTTAAGAGAGAAGGAGCTGCAACTGCAGGTAGATTTGGCCAATGCATCGAAAGAGATACTTCGACTGAGGGATCTCCTGAAGGACTACAGCGGGGGTGATTCTCTCTGAAAAGCCGAGAGACAAGATTCGCACGAGATCCGGAAAGGAAATGGGAAAATTGGACCGAACAGTTTAGAATTGGGAAACGAGGAAGGGACTTGTCGAAAAGGAAACAAAGAAAGCAAAGGACGGAAAGGATGCAAGCGGACGTTTGAACCTTTCCGTTCCGATAAAAATACACTGTCGCCATGTCTCGTAAAATCCGAATCCGCATCTGACGGAAGAGAACGTGATGTCTGAACGTGTAAATGAAAATAATTCGAACGCCGTTCATTTGAAGAATAAACCCAGGGTGGCCGGTCGGAAAACTGTTGGAACGAAAGGAGTTCCCAATGAGCGACTTTTTTTTTTTTTTTTTTCACCGAAAAGCAACCAACAGCGGGAGAAAAGTCCACCGGCAGGATCTGAAGATTCGTCTTTGCCGCGCAAAAATGACTTCTTCCGTTTTTGCGATCTTCGGAGCGCGGATGAAGTTTTTCTTTTGGGCGTCAGCAATCTGAAGGGGGTGGGGGGACTCGAATATCGGCCGCTGCCGGTACGTCGGACAATGTCGATTGGCGAGTTTTCCGACTGCGGAAGCCGGCACCTGGAAGGTTGCCGCTTTTTTTTTCTTTTTCGATGTTAAAGCGTTCTTCAGAGTGAAAATCCCGTTCAGAAATCTGAAGTGAAATCGAAATCACTGGAGAATGACAACAGCGTGCTTGGAAACGCTGCTGGATGCAGGTTGGATTTGGATCGTGAGGGGAGAGTTCGCGTTGTGCTGGAAATGCCAGGATCTCCGAAATTCAGTTTTGCAGATCGTTATCGTTATAAGCTGACTCTGTGGCTGAGTCACATTGCTGAAGATATTAGGTGTATTTTCCGTTCGAAATGAAAACTTACACTTTCCGCGGGCTTTTTATTAGACTGATTAACTTGCAAGAAATTATTATTATTATTTATTTTTTTTTTTCCTTGTCTGGATGTGTATTTCGTTCGAATTTCTGTCAATTAAATGTCAATTATGCGAAAATTTAAATAAATATATTTTTTTATCGTTAAAAAAGAAAGAATATTTCGACCAAAAAGTTGTTGTCTTGGTTGAAAAGTGTTTTACGCGAAATATGAAAAATTGATAAAAAAGAAAATTCACGTTTTCATTGTACGGATCGGGCCTTATTTCAAATTTGAGCAGCAGCAAAATTTCCATTCGCTTGGTTCTGTGCCCCTGCCATTTTCATGCGTTTCGTCATTTTGTTCGTTTGCCGCGGCGGCGGCGGCGGCAAAGGCCCTTCCCTCGCTCCGGCATAACTCGCGGCTCGGCGTTCCGGAACAGTTTCAACGGTTGGAATGTTTCTCTCCGGGTGAAGACATCGAAAAACCTTTCCCGGGTCCCGAAAAGCAAGTCGCGGTCGCGCCGCTTTTTCTGCCCCCGGCACGTTCGGCGCCGAAACCCGGCGCCGCGGGGAGTGCCTCGCGTCCTTTCGCCCAGCGTCGTTCCGTCCGCCGATGCGTCGACCGAACGCGTTGTCCGGTTCCAATTGAATTTCCAGTTTTAATCGAAATTTTGCGGATCTTTCACCCGATGCGTGTCATTTTCCGCCTTCGCTCCTTGCGCATCGCAAATGTAGCGCTTCGAATGGGATTGCCCGTCTCAAGCCGTTCGAGCATTTTTCCGTACCTGCAATTTCGAATTTCTTAGGAGAAAATTTGCTTTCACCGCTGTTTCGATTCTTCAAGAAATATTAATGATTTGCATATATGTATTGATATAAATGTAATTAAATTAAAGAATAAAAATATTTAGTTCTAATACTAGCATCTAAATAGTTATTTTTACTCCTCTTGCTTCGTCGTAAAAGAATCACTAAATTTGTTAATTTTTCAGTATTATTTGTATGTTTCATGCCTGGAAAATTCTATTTTTCTGAAAAAAAAAAAAAGAAATCTAAAATTGTAGCATTTACTAAATTAATTACTGTAATTCTAATATTAAAAATAATAATAATAATAATAATAATAATAATAATAATAATAAATATCTATATTTTTATGTGATCTTTTTATTTTTTGTACTTTTTTATCCTGTGCGCCAGGCCTTAAACTGATTTTTCGTCCGATTCGAAGTTCCGAAATTGCGACAGACAAGGAATGTTTCAAATTATCGAATTCGGTGGCTGCAGGTTGGCGGCAAAAAAAACGAAAGCCGTGCTTTTGGCAGCGTCCCGAGGGGAGGTACAGGGACAGGAAATATTCAGCTGGAATCGCGGGGGAAAAAAGGCTCCAAAACGGAAGTCGCCGACCATTATCCACTTAAATAATTTCGTTCTGTCGAATTGTTTCATTTCGTGTTTATTTCCCTTTCCGGCGCGAAAGATGCTTAGTTTCGCGAAACTGAGATTTTCCCCGCACGGGGCTCTCTTTAGGTCCACTCCAGCGTTCGCTCCGGAACCATTTAAGATTTTTGAAATTCGAAGCACTTAAACGTTCATCGGCAACCAACGTTTCGCGGATCTCTTCACCGGACTGAAATTTTCAATGTTAACCTCGTTCTCGGACGTCGGAAAAGGAAACCCTTTCCGCAAATGCCACAGAAGGGGTGAAATTTTTTCGCTTCCCAACTATTGCCGCGTTTCCGGTTCGGACGCGGCTGAAAATGTCGCGCATTTTTTCCCGTTCATTTTCCGATTCCCCAAAAAGGAATGCATCGCGCCCCGAACGCCCCGGTGAACGGCGATCCCCTTTCGTTCCGGCAAAAAAAAAAAAAAAATTTGCTTCCGATCGTGGGAAAATGGCCGGGGAAAAAGGCGGCGAAAATCGCAAGCTTTCGAGCTTCCACAACGTGCCTGCGGCTGCTAAAAATGCCTCGGTTCAGTTGTCCGGACAATTTTTTTATCGGCGATCAACAGGACCCGGCGGAGACGGTCACGCTGCAGCAGAACCGGGGAAGCAAGTAAATACGTCTCTGGGAATAACGCGGAGGGATTTGTATTTTGAATGCGGAACTGAGTATTAAGCGGTGCGCGGATCGGGTCAGCTTACTGCTGAGAGTCAACATTAATGTGCATGAGTAAGTCGACAGGAATGAATGTCGGAAAAAGAGAAATGGACACCTTTGACCACACGTTACAATACTGAGCGGGTATCGCCAAAATTTTGAATCCTTAAAATCTGAGCTTTTCCTCGGAGCTTTGCCATTTCCCTGCGACCGACTTAACTTTTTCAGATGTGAAACGAAAGCTTTTGCACGTAATATTCCAAATGATGCATCGGCCTGTCGCAAATGCAATAAGATGTGGCGAACATAGCGTGAATAGTTGGCGGTGCAGATATTAAACATTAAAAATGTCTATTCAGACAGTAAGAGCGAATGGAAAACTAAAAATTTCTTTTTATTTTATTTTATTTTATTTTTTTTTTTTTTTACTGCACATAGCTACTCATATTACGCGATGTTTCTGCTAAATAATTTATGATGGATATAAAAATCTTCATGCATAATTCACTCACGTAAAAATGATCAAAGGGTCACACATATACATGACGACGACCACCACCCGTGCGAAGTTGCGACAAATATATTTTCACTTTGAAAAACGTCAGAAATTTCATTTTGACTTACTACCGCCACGGAGCCGAGAAAGTGCGTCAATGCTGACTGGTGGCGACAACTTGGACATGATGATGCTCCCACAGTTCCACGAGAAAGCGATCTCAGTTTCGGAATCTAAGGTTTTAGGCATTTTTCACGACCGGGAGAGCCTCTGGCCGGTCTTTCAACGCGTCCGAGCTCTCTTCAGAGAGGCAGGAGACGGACACCCCTGCCGAAGGCTGTGCCTTTGTGAGAGAACGTGGTCGCCGTGCGGTTCCCGGTTTCAGAGGTCTCGCGATGACTTTTCCGTTATCAAAATGAAGCCCGGGTAGAAGCCGAGAGGTCCGAAGACAGTCATCGGCGGACCTCACCCGAAGACCTGCGCATCTCCTCCGGCAGCGGCAGCGGGGAGTGCTGCGTCGGAAGTTGGGCTACCGTTCGGTTGGAAACAATAATTTGGAGGAATCGATTTACGGTATTTGCCGTTCACGATTCTCGTTGGTGGCTTTCCCAGTCAAAACTGACCCATTTCCGTTCGCTTTTGCGGGATTCGCATTCTCCGGTGGTTCGGTATTCATAATATTGTCGTCTCGTTTGAACCAGTTCGCATCGGGTTCTGTCGTGCCGAACGTGTTGCCCGTCGGATAACGCGACGCATGCGAAGGTTGCCGATTTTCGAGTTCGGCTCCGGCTTTGAAGAAAATGTCTCGTTCCCCGTGTTCCCGGTTTGCTTGCGGCAAGATCGGATGACTTGAAAATTTTTTTTGAATTTCACGGCCTTGGGTTGAAAGTGAGAATGCTGTCGTTGCCGTGATCGTCTTCCCACCTTCGTCCGTCCGGAAGCACTTTTCCGCGAGAACTGAGGTGCCGAACCAGAAGCGCGCCTTTTGCCACAGCTCCGGACGGAGCTTGCGGTTCGGGAGTTCACTTCGCGGAAGAACCAGAGCGTCGCGACGTTGGACACGGAAGATCTTGCGGTTTTGGTTTCTCGATTGCGGCAGGGCCAACGACCATTCGTTCTCGGCCCCTGGAATCGACTTCCGAATACCTTTCGGTCTTCCCCTGAAGGAGAGCGCCTCACCGGCAGCGTTTTCCGCATAACGCAGGTCGTGAGAATGCTGCAGGAGCTCGGAAAGGAGGCAACGGGTTTGTGTTTTGAAGAGTTCAACAACATTTTTCATTACGAGTTAATATATTATTAAATTGCATAACAATTCGCTTCGGCTCAATATATAATCACGTTCATTATAAATTATATTTCCTTTTAAAAATTAACGGCATAAATATAAATTTAACTCTTAATTTTCAATAAAATTAACAATTATTAGTACTCACAATTTATTTAACTTTCCTTCATTAAACAAGACATCAATCTTTTAGTCGAATTACCGCGGAGTCATTGAAAATTTTTTCGTGAAAAATTTTCTGCAGAAACTGGGCCCTCGAAAGGCTCACGCAATCCGAAAAAACGTGGCACCAGCCTCTGGAGCGAGGACCCTTCTTACGACTCCGAGCTCCGGGCTAGGTGGAACCGTTCCCTTTTCAAGTATTCGATGTCGATTAACGGAATCTGACGCTCGACGGTGCCACCGTCCTGCGTTTTGCTGCCGTGACGCGGCTCCCTGCAGCGCAGCGGCAGGAGAACGTACTCTCGCACCATTTTAGGTTCTATTTATATTTTAAGTCAAATTACAGAAGCGAAAATTCAGGACGTGATCTTACAGCAAAAGCGTGGCGTGTAAATAACGTGCCCTTCGCGAAACGACTTTGCGCAGTGAAAAGTGAATGCGGCCTCGGTTGCCTGCCGAGCCTTAAAAGTGAAGAGGCTCGAACCTTTCCGCTTTTCGAAAAGGTATCGAAAATCCTCCTTGCCCCGAGAGAGCCGGGGAGTGGCTTGGTTTTTTTTTTTTTTTTTTTTTTTTTTTTTTTTTTTTTTTTTTTTTTTTTTTTGGGTCGCCATCCCAGTTTGCCGCTCGAGATTCCGACGAGACCGATGGGCCCCGAAAGGAGCGGTTTGGCGACCTCGTTTTCGTTTCGAGGCCTCGCGAAGTGCGAGCGATCGTTCGAGAATCCGAGCTCGAACTCTTCGGAATGGCCGGGGAAGGGACGTCGAATCGGAAAATGGCGTCCGAAGCTTTTTCGTCACCGGCTCCGCCTCGGAACGCATCGGGATTTCCACTCGGCTTTCGCTTCAACTCGCGGAAGCCCTTCGAACGTGGCCATTTTTCCGTTTCCCGGGCCGAGAGCCGTTTTTTTATCTCGCACCAAAATTGCCGCCGAGGGCCTCGGCGATCTACCCGTGTGAGAATCAGTTATAAACGTACATAAGGCTGCTATTAGAGATGGTTAATTATTTTAAATTAAAACGTTAGTTTAAAAATTTTTTGGCGCAGATTCGCGTCTTCGGGAGTTCCCGACTCTGCCAAAAAAAATAAAATAAAATAAAATAAGATAAAACACAAAAATCTGCTTTTAGATTTTTTAAAAAGACTTTTAAGTTTCAAGCATGCACCTAAAGACACTCCTAATTTAAAAGTTACCAAAGAGGGGGCCGTCCTCGTTCGAAAGAAAGCGAGAAACTGAGAGAGGGCTTTTGGAAAAGACCGGAAGCTTTCCGCGAGGCGGAAGTGAAGCGAGAGACCGGGAAAATAATCCCGAGGTGAAAAAATCGACGCGGAATTCGCCCCCGCGGACGAGGGACCGCGCCGCCGTCGACGCTCGGAAAGCTTCGTTCGGCCAAACTTTTCGAACGGCGCGAAACGGAGACGGCAAAGATTTGCCGCGGCCCTTCCTCTGGCATCGCCAGCGACGAAACGAGAAAAGTCAGAACAAAATGCCGACGTCTTGCAGCACGTGGTATCAGTTTTCCTGCGAGATGCCGTTGATCTCTCGGTTGATGTCGAGTATTTGCTTTACGAAGTCCTTGTCGCTTATGATCGCGGAGGCCTTGTCGATGAGCATCTCAAGCTGCCCCGGGCAGAGGCCGAGCTGCGGCCCGCAGCGACCGATGGCTTCGATCTGCGCCCGATCTCGGACCGCGCTCCCGAGCGGAATTCTCACCCGAGCCTTTCGGTTTCCGTCCTGAAAAAACAGGACGCAGCTCGCGCAGTCCTTGACAGGAAAATACATTCCGGCCATTAGGTGTCCCTTCGTGTCCCTCGCCAAGTAAGAGCGGAAGTTGTACACGAGGTTCCTTCTTTCCGTCACGTCGACGGGCGTCAAATACGGCCTGGCGACGTAAATGACGCTCTCGGAGACGACTTCGATTTCCTGACGGGTCTCCCGACTCAGCCACTGAACGTAGTCCAGGTTGTCGGTGAACGCGTAGCAGTACTCCTTGCGGACGTGAGGCTCATCCGACTGCGTGAACCAACCTGGAAGGAAATCTCGCTTTCAGGTTCTTCATTCCGTTTTTCGAGGAAGGAAGCGTCGGCGGGACGCGAGAGGAACGGCAAACGGTCCGGCAGCGAGAGCGACTCTCGCCTCGACCGGGAGCTCTCTCCGCTCGAATCGGGTTTAAATGATCTGCAGAAAAATGCAAGAAACCAACCCGTGTGTGGGTAGACGTGATCGGCCATGACGGTGATCACTCTGGCAACGTGGTAGCCCGGATCCAGAAGCAGTACTCCCAAACGTCTGCCAATTGATATTTGGAGAGCTACCAAAACGTGCTCCTTCTCGGAGGTGGCAGCGCTGGGATCCGATCTGATGTAACCGTTGAGATCGTCGATGGACTGAAATAAAAGGAACGGAAGTCAAAAACAGGTTCGTTCGCGGATCAGGCACTCTTCGGCATCCCCGGACTCATTTCGATTTACCTCTTCGCACGACACCAGGTAAAACTTGTCCGCCACTTTCGGCAACTTCCTGCGCAGCAGCCGAAGCCTTTGAAGCAGCTCCAGGCTGAGACCGACGCAAGTGTGGTGCTCCGGCGTGACCGGGGGTCGGTAGCGCCTGTAAAACCTGCCCACCCTAGCGTCTCCGCTGCATCGAAACTCCTCGTAGAACCTTCAAAACGATCGGGCGGATAAATCAGATGCGACGCACCGGTTGCGAACATGGCGGAGGAACCGTCTCCGGCGACTCACCTCAACAGGTTCCCGATGGTGTTGTAATTGTGGGCCTGAATCAGCTGCTGAACCGTCAGCTCCACGGTGGCCGCCAGTTCCTCGTACTGCTCGACCGAATCGACGTGGAACCTTTCCTTCGGACGGCCCCATTTCGGAAGTGGCAGAGGGTGACCTTCCGGCCACGACGCCCTCTCCTCGTCCGAGACGCTCGAGGGTTTCAACCCAAAGTGCAACTCCCAAAGGGGCGGCTCGCCCCGGTTCGGGAATCGTTCACCCCATGTTTCGCCTTCTTCCGCACGGGGTATCAGATCCGGACGTTCGCCTTGTGCGAGTCAACTCGGCCATTCGCTTCCCCATCGTCCGACCGTGGGGACCCAACCGCGCTCATCCCTGCAGTTGCCGACGGCCTCCGCGGGAGGCTCAGATATTAATAGGTTTTTCTCACGCTCTGCAAACAAAGAGGAACAAAATGTGAGTCAATGGACTCGTCCGGAAAACGGAGCGCTTCCCATCCGTCGGCGTGGAACGTTCCGTCGGAGCGGACGATCGCCACGCGGCGCCGGAGCCCCGCGAGTCACGACGGCGGCAAACTCAGGTACGTACCCATACAATGAAAACGAAAAGCGACGAAAACGAAAAGCGTCCGCAGTCAGTGACAACCGAACCAAATAGACACTGATTTGAACGCGAAACTGAAAAGTATTTATAGTCACAACTATCCCCACTTCGCTCTCTCGCGTTATTTTTTCGCTTAATTCCTTACTACACACGTCATCGATAAGCGCTTAGTCCTTTGCTTAAACTTGTGCCAGTGGCAATCGCTCATTTTCACCAAGCTCACAGGCTACAGCAAGATTCGATTTCCGAACGAATTTCCACGTCCATTTAGGCTGGAGTCTCGCGGCAAACAGACGGCGTTGCAGCAAAACCTTTTGCGTCGGATCCACGCGGCGAATTTTTTTTTTTTTTTTTTTGCCAACAAAATCAATACGCCGGAGAGCGCTCGCTCGCTAACGGAGCAACCCGCTCGGCTCGGCCTCGCCTCTTATCACGTTGTTGCCCCGAGCCCCTTCTCCTCGCGATCATATGGTTCCGAGGCAGACGCTTTTTCGGTCGCTTACGTCACGGGTCACCTGATCCCTTTCTTTTTTCCGCCTCGGCCTTGACTCGTAAAAATTTCTAGAGCGATTGGCGACGGGCTCCTCGGGTCGGGGGGGGCGACCCGAAGCGCGGAGGCTTTGCCGCAGGATTGCTCTGCTCTTTAGGGGCGGGCAACGGTCGTCGAACGGCCTTCGCGAGAGCTTCGGTCGGAAGGGTGCGGAACAAAATTTTCGGGGGAAGACCCGATCGCATCCGCGAGGGCGGCGTCCGATCGTCGGGCTCCTCTTCCCCCCCGGCAGAGCCCTCGCGGAAAGGCCGGAAAACGGGGGCCGAAGGGCGGAAACGCGCGCCTTCAAAAGTCGAATTTAAGTAAGACGCAGTAGGCTTAGGCCGCGATCGCCCCGCTTTTAATCAGCTTGCGTTGTTTCTCAAGGTCAGTTAGCGGCCCGTTGTCCGCGGGAGCTCGCGCGGGGAAGAGGCCCCCGACGATTCCTCGAGGACCGCCGACGTCTTCCCCCCTGCGGTCGATTCCGATTCCCGGTTGCGCCAACCCCCTCGCCGAGGAGGGTTCGGAACGGGGGCGAAAAAGAAGGCGGAGGGAGCGAATCCGTCGGAGCGCCTTCCGGACTCTTTACTGCGCAATTTTATATTTTCCCATTGGAAAGCACAATCGATAATTGCGTGACCGCGTCCGGAAAGTCCGGACGCCGTGCAAAGACGTTCGCCGGATTCATTCATTTTGCCGCGGCCGCAAAAAGACCGGGGGAGCGAACGATGCGGAACGAGCGCTGAGGCGGAAGCTCGATCCGCGAAGGGAAAGCCGAGGGACGGACAATGCGACGCAGTCTCGCAAAGTTCACTCGGTCGAGTCGGCCCCGCGACGTCGACTTCCGGCCGCTTGCGCAATTTCGAAGGACCGCCGAGAGTCGGCGGGTCGGGAACTTGAGCAAGCTCCGCGTTCGGGGCTCGGCGTCGGAAGGGACGAAACCAGGACGGGAAGGGGGAAACCCGAAGCGTTCGTTCTAGAGACACGTTTCTCAAGTGGTCACGTGCCCTCTTGAATTTACCTGTTATCGGTGACTTTGTTTATTGCGAGGGACCACGACCCGGACCCGTGGACGCGGTCCCTGCAGATAGGACTTGCCGCCCGCGATAATGCAAATTACGACGTGATTTTTGCCGAGGACTCGACGATTCGCGACGTCCGGACCCGGGGACGCCTTTGTCCTCCGCGGTCCCCGACAATACCGCGGCTGTCGGCGTTTCCCTTTGCCCCCGAGTCTCTGCGACCGCTCGGAGGGATGCTCGCGCGGCACGACGGGGGAGCGGACTCGGAGGAGAGAAACCGATGACGACCGGACGACTGCGATTCGAAACCTGCGAACCTTGACGCTCCTCGGCGCGGTCCGCCTTGATCCGCGCTCGACCTTCCCTTTCGCGTCCGACTTCGAAATCTCCGTCCCGACCGACCGACTTGCGCCGTCCCCTCGGAGACTTCGCCGTCGGGAGTCCGATGGGAAAGCTCGCTTTGCCGAGGCGGATGCGGAGGGCGGAAATCGGAAGGCGACCGGAAGGAATCGCGGAGAGATTTTGTTCCGTCCCGTTCCGTTTCCCAGCCGCGATGCGGATCGTCAGATGAAGTTGTCCTTGAAGGCGATGATGTCATCAGCCGGAAATAGAACCGCTAACGTTTCAAAATCGTGAAAATCCTTCTGCAGCAAAACCCGGTTCGCATCGGTTTCAAGCGAGGCGACAGCGAAGTAGATTTTTCAAGTAATTTTTCAACATCTCGGGAAAAATTTCGCGGCTTTTCCGGGGCGCTTGCTCAAGCGGAAGTTGCTCCTGCGATGTTCGACCCCCACCGCATTCGCGATCTTTCTCCGTCGGGCCCTCGTTTAATTTCGTACCTGCCCCTGGAAAGCGCCGAATTTCCCTCGTCGCTTTGGAACGAATCGCAGCATACATTCCGACAGGCTGCTCATCAGATCCAAGTCGGGTCGAGCGACAACCGATGACCTTTCCCTCGTGTGCTGCAGCCGGTATTTCCCGGAATTCTGCAAATGTTCGGGGAGGTAACCGAACCGGCGAAAGTACCTGAGGAAGTTACAAGTCGTTCTGCGATTTTCTTTCGCCTTCCGAAAGCACGACAGCGGAAGTTCTGGGTAAAGTCCCGGAGCGAACGGCGGGAGAGGAAAATTCCGAATTTTTCTGCGTGCCGCATTTCGTAGCGAAGGCGAGGGACCCTTTAAATTTCCGTTGTCAAATTTTCCGACGCTGCCGAATCCGCTGACGTCGCGCGCTTGCGACCGCCAGGTTAGGTTAGCTTCACGAGGAAACTCCCGCGGGGAAACATCGCCTAAGGTTGGCAGCGGCCGCTTTCGCTGCGGGGGTCCGGAGTCTCTGAGCTGTCGAGCGAGGGGCCGGGTCGCAGACGAAAATTCGGAAAAGGGAAAAATATTTTCCGATTCAAAATTATCGTTTTCGAAGCATCTATCAAAGGGCAGCGTCGAAAATTTGGAAGGACGGAAATTTGCCGTTTGAAGCGCTCGGCAAACCGGTGAAAAGAAAATTTTCCCTCTGTGCAGGAAATCTTGCGCCTTAGTTTTCCTGGGCGTCTTTCGCGTGACACTTGCGCATACCACTTGTCTACCTCCCCGAGTACCGCGCCGGTCTCGGCGTTTCCCTTGGAGACAGAGAAATTTCGATGTCGCGTCGCCTTTCGATACTCGAAAGGCAGAAAAAAAAAAGGCGAAACGAAAAATCCGCAATCTGCTGTCGGCGAGGCGTCGCCGGTCGGCATTCGAATACGGAGCCGAAACTCCTGCCGAAAGCAGCTTCCCCGGACTCTTTCGGGACGATCCGCGATTACGGAGTTCTCGAAATTCCGACAAGATGTCGGCCCGGTCTTTTTCCCGCAGGAATATGCGCGAAACAAAGGAGGCCGAGTTTCGCGGCTCTCTCGGCCGCCTGGATGCCGGCTCGCTGCAGAAAATTATTTTAAAAGGGAAACATTCCAGGTTTAGAACGTTCCAGGATCGATCCTCGCGACGCCCGAAACCGGAGTTTTCGCGAAAATGCATTTCCCGAGCACGTCAATACGGAATGTGCACCAGTGAGACCTGCGCTGTCGTGAGGAGCGAATGGCCTCCTTCATCCTTTCAGCTCCAGTTTCAGTTTCCGTCTCGCGGGCAACCCCGCAAGTGAAGGTTTCGGTGATTTTGTTCTTTTTCCGTTCTTTTCCTTGCTTTTTTCTCCTCCCTTGCACGCTGCTTGCCGACTGGAATTGATTCCTGCTTTAAGCGCTGGACAAATGCGAAACGAGGTGAGTGGACGAGGAGGAAGGACGATTTTTAATTCGGCGAATGCGGGGGTCAAGGTTGGCAAACGTGAGGAGGTCATTCAACCTCCATCTCCAAGAAGGTTCCATTTCGAAATTCCGGGAGGGAGGCCAAAGGAACGGGGCGGGTAGCTCCGGGACACGCGTTCGGAGCTCGCCGTTTTCCTTTTTCCACGGCCCTTCCGGATTTGGAATTTCGCAGTCCGCGGCTTAACCCCCGATCCCGCTGTCGTTGGGGGTTCCTCAGCAATCCTGACGCCGTCTTCAGCACGATCCTTCCATTCTGCCGCTTTTAGCCCTCTCGAAGTCTGACACCTACCTGGCTTGGGTTCCAGCGACCGGATCGTTATATTCTTAATCTAAAATGTTCCGAATTGTTTAATTTTCGTCGGCGCCCGAGTTAAGAAATGAAATTGCGAGCGCAAATTAGCATTATCGTGAGGTTGTGACGCATGCAGTTGATGTGTATATATATATATATATATATACATAAATTATTAGTACGTATATGCACATCCATGTGTAACAGCATGATCCTTACTGTTATCGAAAGCAACTTCTTTGACGGCTTCTTAAAGAGGCAGAAATGAAGCAGCAGCTCGGAAGGTGCCGTTGTTCGTGCCTGTGACATGCCGGTGCAACCGTCAGCGTTTCCTTCTGGAACGGATCTTTTTTGCGAAAATCTCCCGCTTGTGGATGCGTGTGACTTCCACGGAGCTCGAACCTGAGAAATATTTCGGCAAAAATAAAGTTTGGACGCTCTTGCATCGACGTTCACGTTCTTTTTACCGAATTCGGTCGCACACTCCCGGAACAGACGCGATGTGACGCAGGTTCTTCCTGATGTTCAGAATTTACCACCTTGTGATCCATTCGATGGAAAACACTTCCTGCTGAATAATGAGTCGTCGCGGATTTAGTTTTCTGTCGGTTTTCAAATGCTTTTGGAACTGCACTTTGCCCCGGTGATTTTTACACTTTGAGATTCCCTCTGGGAACGGGGACTCAAAGCCGGCGGACCTGTAACGTTAATTAAGGTCTAAATTATCTGTCGAAGATTGGGAGGTGTGTCATCGAGGACTCTGTTAATGCAAAATGTACAAATTAAGATCGAAAAGGCTGCTGTCGCTCAAAATGAGATGTCTGCTCCTTGTTTTGCACAGAGGGCCCGTGGACTCGTCGAAGATGGAATAAATTTAGATCTCCAGATATCAGAAATCTTAAGAAAGCGGATTAAACTGCTGCACTGCGCCTCCTCGGCGTGTGTCTTGCATAATTTTTGGTTTGAACCTTCCAACGCGGACCGAGACGGCGTTGCTCCCTGCGTCCAGATCTCTAAACTCCCCGACTGCCGGCGTTCGCGGTGATCTGATTCGATTCGATAATTCGAGAGCCATCAGGTACGAAGGCATCGAAGGAGGAGGAGACACCGCTGGCGAACTCATTTGACTTAAACCTGCACACGGAATGAAACCAATGGGGAACAAGATATGGTGGATTACCTCCAAAACCTAAACCGGAACAGGACGTACATCTCGGTCTCACGTGGACTCCGGTCTAAGCCATAAATCCCGCATCCAGCATCCCCCGTGTACAATTCAAGACTTCCGCTTCCGTGCACGCACACAGCATCGTGTTGATTTCAGTTTGATTGCCGACTTAATGAGCGACATTCAATTCCCTTTTCCATCCGTGGCACGCTTGTGCTTCCCAAACCTTCCCTGTGCGCCTTAAGGCTCTGCCCGCCTGAGGATCCCAATCGATTCATCCCGCTGACGATGCCAGCACGACGTCAGTCGTCCGCCTTTCCCTAAAACTCAAAAATCACGCGAATAACATTTCGCCGCGCACCGACGGCACAAGTCTCGGTTCAAGAGGTATTTCATTCTGGAAGGAAGGAAATCAGGAGAGTTTCTCTCCGAATCGGGGATCGGCAGAACCGAGGATGGACTCGGGGACTGCTGTGCACGATCTCCGAACATTTACAACGATTTCGCCGAACTTAAAAATGTCAAAAGTTCCGGAACGGTTGGGTAAGTGAAAATTGCTCGGGAGCAGAAAGGAAAACTAAAACCTTCCGCTTTATTTACCCGCTACCATCACGGCACGCAATGGGGATCATCCCTTACGTGGCATTCGGCGTTCTTCTGGCGGTAACCGAAGCCGCATACAGCTCGAGGGACCTTCGATGCGCCATATGCAATGCTGCCGTGCACGAAGTCAAGCTTATGACGAGAGCCGTCCGTTCGGGAAAGCGAGTGAACGTGGGGCCCCACCGCCTGGATGAAATGGGCAACGTCCGGTCGAAATCTGTGGATCTCGTACGATCGGAGACTTTTCTCACCGAGGCGATGGAGGAGGCCTGCAGAAAAATGGCAAACTACGCCAGGGGCTACGACAAGAAAACTGGAAATCTGAGAGTGGTGAAACTGTTTAACGCAAACAACATCATGAATCCCGAAATGGAGGACATAGTCGCCATATCCGATTCCGATCTGAACATGAGTTTGACGTTCCACTGCGACGACATAGTGGACGAGTACGAGGAAAGCTTCTTGAACGTTTTCCAGTCGGACGAGACGGACGTCGACAACTTGTGCGGTGCCATAACGGGCTTGTGCACTCCCTCACTTGCACGATTTGTAGAATTTTAAAAGTCCGAGAAAATATAAACGTTTTTCCCGACAGGAAACGGAAAGAGAAATCGGAACGTGCACTGCTTACAGTTTGAGAAACGTTCCGAAGCCACGTTGAGGATTAACGAGAGAGTCAGACCCACTAAGCCTTGCACGGGCGACGGTGGCACATCGCCACTTCGCGATGCTGTCCCGTTAGAGACGAACGCATCGGGTCGCGGATTTCCAACCCCACCGACGAGGCTTTCGGCCTGTTGGACTGACGTGACGGTAAGACAAGTCCCGAAGCCAAGCCCGGGGACTGGTTCGGGGTCTTCCTCGGCCGGCGAAGGACGAGGAGAGTTCGGCGTCGGCATCGGGAACACCGAAGACCGTCAGGAAAAGTGCTCCGGGTGAAGTTCAACTTTCGATTTCGGAAAGTCTGCATTTGGAAGCGTCCTTTTTCGTTTCGTGTTTTTACCTGATCCCCGACTGGAAAAAGCGGAGGCCGCGCTCTCATTCAGAAGCCGGAGATGAAATTTAAGTCGAAAGCTGCGACAGATCGCGACTTTTCGAAGGAGGATTTCCCTTCTCTGTTTCCTTTTGTTAAAATGACAAACCCAACGAGGGATTTGTCGTGGCCCATTATTACCCCAAAAATCATTTTATTTAGAAAATAATCCACCGTTTTAGCTGACGAATCAGGTCGAAAAAGACGGAATGGCGAAGTATTAGGCGGAAATTAACCGAGGAATTGCACAGTCCGGCTCCTCCGTGAATGAATCCGGTACCTCTTCGTTGGTTCGCCTCCGGTGCGTCAAGGAGGCACGGCAGGAGCGGAGCTTAAAAGCGCACGAAAATTGGTCGTTCGAGCCTGGAAAATTGGTCCCCTCGCTTCAGGCCCCGGCTCATCCTTTCATCCGACAGTAACCGGAAAACTTGCAGATTTCGATCCCGGAGAAAATTTCCTGCGGAACTTTCTCAAAAAGCAACTCCTTCCGAATTTTGGGATTTGTCGCTCCGCACGGCTGAAAATTTTAATCACCGGCGACAAAGCAACGGGGGGATAAGCCCGGGGCTTATCCCACGCCCCGTCTCCCACCGACAGGAGCCGGAGCCGGTTCTTCGGAGTACGGTTTCCTTCGCGCTTTAGGGATAATTTCGGTAACAAAATGCTCCGCGTCCCGCGCATTTTCTGCCGCTGCATTCCGCGGCCGGGATCGGGAGCTTCCCAAACGGTTGAAAAGCGAGATTTCTGCATCGCGACACCTGGAGGCTGTTTTGTTAACGCGGCGAACCTCGATCAGATTTTAAGCGCGGAACTTTCATCGACAGCAGCTCGAAATCGAATGCGTCAAAATGCGAAATCAGCGGGAATCCGAAATTTGTGCCTCCCGCAGAGTGGAACATTAAGCCGAGCCGGTTTATGTCAATCCGCCTTCCGTCTCCTAAGCGCAGGAGATGAGTCTGTCATTCCATCGAAACAACGTCCACAAATCGTCAAAGTTGCGTCAGCAAAGAAAAAGGCACCCAAGGGATTCGCATTCGCTTCGGGGCTTTCTGCAGTTTTTCCCTCCCCCCCCCAGTCCGTCATCCCTTCCGCTTAGATGCCTCCACTTCCGCTTATTCCCCGCCCGGTTGAGAGTTTTTCGAACGTTAGGTCAAGACCGAAATTTAAAAACTCCGCAAAATGGCTCGAGAGAATGTCCCGAAAGCAAGACAGTCCTCAAAGACGCTATCTTCGAGGCGGCGCAAACGCGTCGCCTGCACCCTTACCACGGACGAAGATTCGGTGGCTTCAGACGTCAGCGGAAAATGATTAAAAGAAAATCCGTTTTCCCGTTTTCATTTCTTTTCATTTGGGGCAGCCTTTTTAACGACTCCTCGCTTAAAGTGATCTGGAAAATATTTTCCTTTCGGTTTTCTGGGCAAATCCAAAACGGGAAAATGCATAACCAAAGATTTTCAATTCGCCGAGGGCTTCTGTCGAGTCCTGTCGGCGACTTATTTTCTTCTGCATTTTGCCGGGTGAGCCGGAAATTCCGGAGTTTCATTTTCCTTTTCTTGCGAGATCTGTAAGACGCTTGAAGGGAAGCCCGACCGCGGAAAAGCTCGAAAGGTTTTTCAATCGTTCCCGCTGCCGGAACCGAAAATTTTCAGTTTCCCGCACGATTTCACTTCCTCGCTACGGGATTCCGGCGACCCCGACTCCGGAGGCAGAGGGGAGACGCCTCGATTTTTTTTTTCCCGTTCGCTTACCGAACGTCCTCCGGTTCTCGCGGTCGCAGCGGGGGCTCCCGCGAATCCGCTCGTTTCGCGTTTGGACTTTCTTGACCGGCACTGGCGGAGCATACGTTGATGACCAACCGTTTGCATGGGGGGGGGGGGTTAAATCCAAAAATACGCGGCTCCCGTGCATCCCGGGTCCCTGCAGCCGCGAATGCGTGTCCGGGATTCCGGCGTTCCCGGCTCGTGACTGCGAAGCGCCGCTCTTCCAAAGAGCTTCGCTTCTGCCTCCTCGGGGCTGCGGATCATGCAAAATTTGACGCTTCCTGTCGTCGCCGCTTTCGGAAAGACCTCTCCCGTCTAATCAAGGTTCTCGAAATTTAAACATGAGAGTTTCGGTGCTAACGAACGAGCACCTCGTTACCGATTTCCTTTCATCTTGCCTTCCGATGTTAATGATGGCCCCTCATCCAAAGACTTCGCTGTTTCTGCCTTAAGATTTATTTCATTTTCCGTTGTTTGACGAACATCAAAGCGTGATCGGTCAATTTCCCGATTTTTCCAGCGGCTTCGTCGTCTTGTTCCGCTGGGCAGAAGACTCCGGAGCAAAGTGGCGTTTCGGATTCTTCTAAATTTTGGATTTCTCCTGCGGGCGATTCCGTTTTCTTTCACCGTCAAATTTTCCGCCGGATCGATTCAGCGAGTTGCGCTGATTTTCGGGCCTCCGCGGTTAGATTTGCGGGTAGGGCTGCTGTCGCTTCCGCATTTCATCCTGTCGCGAATGAAATCGTCGCAAAAGTCGGTGTTCACGGCTTTCGTCTTCCGTTGCAGGTGGCCCGCCGATGAGACATGAGCCGGGGAGGGGACGCGAGCGCCACGTCGAGGCAAGGCGCCGCCCGATACCTTCAGTCGGCAGAATCGACAAGTGCAAGCAGGAGTGGAAAGAAAAAGGGCTTGGACGACAGGAAAAGTCAGGACGAGCCCTTCGAAGGAATCGAAGTTTCGAGACGGGTCCCTCTCCGGAGCCTCGGTAAAATGTCGTCCGCCTTCACGGAGCGGGCCCCGTCCCGAGAAGAAAAGTCGCGAGGGCACGGCGCGCAAGGCGCTTTGGCCAACTTTGCCCCGAAAATGCCCCGAAGCAAAATCGCAGAGCTTTTCGTCGTCGGAAATTATGGAAGCCCGACTTCGAAGGGAGACATTGCCGGAACGAGGACCAAGGTGAGCAGGTTCGAAAAGGGCATGGCTGCTGCTTGATCGGGTACAGTGCTTTCGACGTCTTCGCAGTTTTCGCTTCCATTTTTTTTTCTTTTTTTTTAAACCGAAACAGAGAATATCAAAAAATGTGACAAGTTATTCGTAATTTCGACGGCAGCCATCTGAAGAGAAATTTGGAGATTTCCGAAGGCGGACTTCGGAAACGTCGCTGATTATTTCAATCTCACGCGGAGTCCGACGCACTCCAGCGCACTGGAAAAAAAATGCAGAAGCTGCTCGATAAAAAGGGAGGTTCGTGCGGTGTTTCCTGCACGATTTCCAGACCTCTCGCTACGGTTCCGCAGCCTCATTTCTGCGTTTGGGCTCAAATTCGAGGAGCCTTCGCTGCTGATTTTTCAAAATTTCACTTTCAATTTAGCCCCGTCTCTTTTATCCGATAGCTGATTCGTAACAAAACCAGGGAATTGCTTAAAACGGAAAACCGAGGAAGAAAGTGGAGTCAGGTAGACCGAGTTTCTTTTTTCGGCGAGGAAATATCGTGATATGCGTTGAGAGGCGACACCGTTTCTTAACCCGGGCTCTTAAGGGAAGAAGGCGGGCATGCGAGTCTGCTGCAGGATACGAGAAGGAGAACGTCTTCGTCTTTCTCGGCATGTCCGCTTGATGAATCCGGCGGGAGGCGGACACCTCGCGTGGCGAGCAGTCGACGGGGGTGAACTCAGGGTGGAGGGATTTTTAGCATTTTGCAACCGAATTCTTCAAAAAAAAAAAAAAAAAACCGAACGATTCGGGGAGATCCACCGGCAACTGCACGCAGCGCCAGGAAACCACCCAAGTCCTGACGCCGCGACAGGATAGCTTGGCCCTCGAAGGACGGAAGAACCGGAGGAGCCGGAAGAGCAGAGGTTTCGAATTTGATCCAGAAGAAAATTCCAATTTTCTCCGGAGCTTTAAAAGTTTAATTTTCCGGAGCCCGCAGCGGATTTTAAACAGTTTCCTTTCCCCGACATCCGGATTGATGTTTCGCCACTTTTCAATCGGTGAATTTTCCTTTTAGCCGCCCTGCGAGCCGGTACTTTATGGTTACCTTCGCTCCATTTTCATCGACGCGCTCCGCGGAGTGTCATCGGGTACCTCTGCACCCCCGAAATCCACTAATTCCAAAATAAGTTTAACAAGACCGTGCGAATCCACAGCCCCGAACTGCTGCCGTCCGCTTGGAAGCTTTTGCTGCCCGCCTTTCCAATTAAGCTTAAAAGCTCGTTCCCTCGAGCTTTTGCCTTTCAACTTTTTTCCGCTAACGTCTTACGTTGGAAATTAACTTTACCTGTCACCTTCACGCAGCCAAACCGTCCGTTCGCTGTTTTCCGTGTGCGAGGACCGACTCGTTCCGAGCGGGCCGATGCTGCACGGGGAAAACCCGCATTTTGTTTCAAAACTTTTGAACTTTTCTCCTGTTTCACTTAAAAAAAAAAAAAACTTCAGTCCGTTTCCAGTCCGAGTTGATTAAAAATTTGTCACCTCTACCTGGACAAAAGTGGTTTCCTTTGCGAAAGGTAATAGAAAATTTTCGAAACGGCATCGAAATTTCCGGATCCCAACAGGTTCGGGGGACGCGTGTTCCTTACCGAAACAGAATGAGCCCCCCCCCAGGTTAGGGGGGTTCCATCCTCGAGTTTCCTCAGCTTTCGAAGCGCCCATAAATCTGAAGCTTCTCCGGGACTTGCCCGAGTAAATTTTGAAAATCACCTTCCTTCGATTTCCAGTCAGTTCCAAAAGCATTTCCTTCGGGATTTGCGAACGTGTTTTCCACGAAAGCATCCCGAGGGCGATTCCGCGAGCCAAAAAGGTAGTCCGTCAGAGTTTGCAACCCCCCCGGATTGCAGGGAGCCCCCCCTGGGGGGGGCCTGGAAAATCTTTCGCTCCCGCGTCGTTCGTCTTTCATCGTTCCTTCGAAAACCGGAACGTCGATGCATGGAGGCGCATTTTTCCGGCAGGAAAAATTTCGGGAACTTGTAAAATTTTCAAATTCGCATTTGGAAAGATTCGTTCGTGAACCTTCGGAGCACGCCGCTTCGCACGCGCAAAGGGGATTTTATTTCATTTTTTTTTTTTTCCTCCGGAAATTAGCGTTCAGTTTCTCTATTTGGAACCGGAAAAGCAACACAAGGAAGGAAAAGCCTCGCCGTTCCCTCTCTGCAGAAATATTTATGTTTTGAAAATATCTCTTTAACCAACTTTTCTGCTGTCCCCACTGCTAACCGCCGCTTTTATCGATCGGCCAATATCCAATAGACCGATCATTTGGGGGATTTCTGCCGTTTCCCGCAATTTTTCCCTCTCGAATTTCCTTTCCGCGCATTTCTGGTTCACAAGGTACGGGATCCCCGGGGGGGGGGGGGTGCGCGTGCCCTATGCGGTCCACGAACATTCAGTTGCAACGTCGTTTATGCAGCATAAATACGTCATCATTAAGGAAGCAAAGGAAGGCTTTCCTGCGGCTGGCAGGAGACTGCAGAGAAAAGCCTTTTGCCGGGCGAAACCCCCTCGGATCCTTCTCAACGGGACCGAAGAGGTCCGGAAGCAATTTCTTTCGGATCTCGCATAATGAGGAAAGAAGAAAGGAGGCAACCGTTACCTGAATGGTAATTCTGTCGCAACTTAAATGTTAATCGAATTACGGCCGGATTAACGTGGCTCTGGAGCACTCATCAGTGCCGAACATTAATTCTGTATTAGAATAATGGAGCGTTCTAATGGGAAAACACCCGAAAATTAAGACGAAGGAAAATCTTCGGAGAGGATGCGGAAAATGAGGAGAAACTGAGGCCCGAGGGAAGTCAAAGGACGGACAATTCATCTAAATTTCCATTTTCAGTTTCGTATTTCAGCCTTAACCGATGTTCCATCGAACAATTTTTCCTTTTTCAGTTTTAATTTTGTTGAGATTTTAAGTGGAAAAAAAGAGAAAATCTCTCAAAACGGATTCAAGCGGATTTTGATCGGGACAAATCCCGCGATCCTGCAGCGTCAGGGGTGCCAATCGCCCTTTTGTTACAATCATCGCGATGAAGGAAAGTTATGAGAGGAAATTCTGGCGACAGGCAAAAATCTGATTTCGTTTCACTCTTTAACCGTGCGCAGATATTTAAAGACTTTTTAAGTTTTCCCGGTCGCCGTTGATGGCTTCCTTGACGCCGTAAGGTCCGTCCATCCTCATCGTCTGTCGGCAGGTTTTCCGATTTAACGTGTCTCACGTGCCCGACGAGGATTCGAAGACTGGTTTTTCGCTCGCGTTTAGGACTCCGGGCTTGCCTCACCGAAATCTCTCGGGAAATTTCTCGGGGCAGGTTCCGCTCGCCGAAGGGGCGTTCCGCCCGCAAGACGGCGTCCTGCCTGCCAGCTCCAGATCTTCAAGCGGCTACCAAACCTCGGCGCTCCTCCTAACGCTCCGTTCCCGTATTCGATGCTCCCTGGCCCCGGGAGGGATCCCCCGTTCGCTCCACACAAAATGCGGAAAAATTTTAATGTGGATTTCAGGCGAGATGGGGCGAGGACGTTGGCGGGGACGGAGGCGCGGGTCATCGGCACCGGTCCGCACCTGAAACCGCATCCGGGGAACTTGCCTCGAACAAGCTGCACCGCCTCGGCGCCAGTACGAATGCGGACCTCGTGCACGCCGCGGTTCTCAACTTCAAGAGCTTGAGGAAGTCGGAGCGTCGGTCACTGGATACCGTCGACGACGACGAAATGGGCTCCATCAGGTTTGTTCACGCTTTTTTCTTCCCCGAGAGCCTTCAGTTTCGATCGCTCTTTCATCCGCCGCGACGCCAGTCTCTCGGCTGGGGACCGCTCCTCTGACCAATTTCCAGGGCCGGAACTTTCGGGAAAGTCGGGGTGCTGGCATTCGCATTAAAGTTTGCCCGATTTCCACGTGCAAATTCGCAATCCAGGCTCCCACTTCACGGTGCACCTACCTGGTTTTTGACCAAACTTCGTGTCCCGAAAATCGAAATTCCCCGGGGGCTTCTTTTCCTTCGATGGGCGGCAAAATTTCCGACGACGTCGGCGGAGGGTCTCCGGTCACTTTGCGACCGAGCCCACGACTCCAAGATGTCCACTAATCGATGGGATTTTCCTTCGGATGAATCGCTTCCCCCCGCAGCGAATGGGAAAAAGCGATGGATTTGGAAAAACCTTTCGGACGCACCGCCTTCCGGTTAAAGCAAACAGACTTTTCATCCATTTTCCGTCCCCGTTCTAAATATTTAATGAAAACGTTTTCCTAAAGATAAGACGATTTTTTTGTATACCCTCGCCAAGTTACCTGATATTATTAATGGTTCCAATATTTTAGAGCACGCTCTCCCGGGCGACAGGTATCGACTCTTTCATGATGGGACGTTTTAAGACAGAAATTTAGCCATTCCGAACAACCTTCCGCTCTCGACGGTTTAACACGCGGAAACCTGGTTGATTGTGCGAAAAACGAACGCGGCGTGCCTTGAATATTAAAGAAATACGATTACCTCGGAGCAGTTCCCGATCCGTGGTTCGCGAATCAAGCTCCTGGATTTGGAATGAAAAAGTTTTTTTTTTTTTTGCCGGACGCGGGGAAAGATGCGGAAGCCCCCTCGGCCGACGAAAATTGCGAGAATCTTGCGGAAAAGGAGGAAAATTCGGCCGCTCGCATCAGAGCAGCCGAAAGAGCTTCAGCGCAAACGGGAAGATTCCGCAGCTTTCATGCTCTACCGGGACATCGCTTCGAACTCGAAACTGCATGACACACACCTCGAGGAAACAAAGTGGTACCCGACCGCGTTCGGGCAGACGGAAGCAGTGAATGGTGGCAAAGTGGGTCTGGCTCGCGGATCGGCCGCTGCGCATGGGTTGAGAAGCCCGTCCGACGAGCGGATCGAGGCGGTTCACGGGGAGAATTCGGACAAAAAAATTCGCTCAACCCAGTAAAAATCGGATTTCAAAGGCGGATTCCGTGCCTGGGACGAACGTGACACGGTGCCCGCGTCCGGTCGTCTCCTTTTTCGAACGAACCGTTAGGTTCTCGAAGCGCGGAGTGCAACGAACGCGTTACGTGAAAGGGGTCGGGAAACGGTGCGGACGGCGGTCGAAGGGGAGACAGATCCGGCCGCAGCAAATCCCTCTGCGGTTCCAAACGGCAGAGGAAAAGGTTCGAAATTTTCGGAGCCGAAACGATACCTGCCTGGCACGGTGGAACGAAGACGGGGGAAAGGAGAGGGAAGGAGACTCAGAGCGTGCGGTCAGGTTTCCTAATAAGGCGTCCAAGGCTGTTGAACTGGTTCTCGACCCGATGGAGACAAAAATGGTTTCGAAGCATTGGCCGTGGGCATTAAGCTTTTTCGGCAGTTGCGAGGACTCGTGCGATGGGCTCAACGAGCGAAATGATTTCGTCTGCTTCGAATACCTGCCGGCACTCCGGTCGAACCAGTTGCTCCGGACGCCCGCCGTCGAGCGAGCACGGCAGAAGACGCTGCGTCCGGAGCCACACGGGAAGCTCCCGCCGACCGTCCCCCGTGACGCACGCGATCGCGACGCGGCCGAAGGATTTTCTCTCTGCCTTAAGCTCCGTCTGAATGACGAATTTCCTCTCCCGGAAGGCTCCCGTTCACTTCCCGGTCTCGCACTCGAGGCAGACCTTGGTGTCCCGATGTGCGATCCGGTCTTTCGGTATTTGCTGTCCGGCAGTGGACGGGCACGGCACGTTTGCCGGGAAACGTGGGCGCGCGACGCGATTCGGTCTCGTCGCCTCCGGGAAAGCTTCTCCCCAAGCTTAAAATCTCGGGATAAACCTTAAATTTTGGGACAAACGCCGGGAATCAAGTTGATCTCAAAGCGCGGGGGAAACGGAGGCGAAAGACTCGGAACCCGTGGCGCGACGGAGGAGAAAAAGCGACCTGCAGCGCGATTTTCGAAAAGTGCCAGCTCCAAATTCGATTTCCCGGGTGATGACTCCACGGGGAAAAGCAAGAAATCGCTGTCGGAAGGCTTTGCGTGCCCCTCGATTTAAGGGATGAAATCGGACGAGTGCGCCACTGCGCAAGAGACCCTTCAGCGTTTCGGAGGCGCAGGTTTCTAAGTTCTTCGCTCCGAAAAATCAGTTCGAAAACCTCTGTCGTTGGAAGACTTGGCGTTTAACCCATATCGCGAGATCTGCCATTTAACCGCGAGAAAATTGCGGATTCGGTCTAATGAAGGTCCCTGTAAATACGGGCAAGGCAATGTGATAATTCAACGCCGATGCTTGGGTGCGAGTCCGTTTTAAAATCGAAGACTCCGAGCGAGGCACATCCGACAGCGGAAGTCGTGGAACCTTAATTCTTTCCCCGGTCTTCTTCCCGATCCCTCTTGCCCTCTCCCGGACGGACCTGGTGCGTTAATCATCGAATCGAACGCGCGATTTGCACGTGCGGAGGAGTTCAGTCCGAGTGGGTGACTGGATGAACCTGGCTTCCGGCATTGTGTCACTGGCGCTCCGGAGTCGTCGGTTTCGAAGTCTGTGGGTCGCCATCTGCGGAAGTCAGGTCGGCGATGCCGTGGGATCAACGACAGGTCCACCGCGAAGGATATTCCTGCCAGAAGGATACGAACCTCCGGATCCTTATTTGCCTTTTCGCACTTTTCGACTGCGTTTGGTTTGAATTTTTCGTCCTTTTTCTTTTGAGCATTCTGACCCTTTTGCAAAGGGAGGAGAAAACTGAAATCGCGGTTAAATTTGGGGTTGGAAAAACAACCACTGCCAAGCTCCGAAAATGTGACCTTTTATTTTTTTTTTTTAGTAAAATTTTACCGCAGCCCGGTTAGAGCCTGCCCATTGTTCGAAACTGACTAAACGGTCGAAAAGGCTCAGAGTCCTGTCGGACGTAGGCAGGGAAGAAGGCGAACTCTGCAGCTTTGATTCGGTTGCAATTACAATGGACGAAGCTTTTGCGGCTTCTGAAATCGCATGGTTGAGTTAATGATTTTTCAGTTTGAGCAGGCTGAACGGGCGCAAAATCCTGTTTGTCTTCTTTGAGCTTTTCACGGGTTATTTATTTGACCGCGAAAGGTTCTGCCTGTCGCATCAGCACGTTGCGTTTTTGATTTTCCAGAATTTTCGACGATTTTCAAAAACTGAAAATTTTCCTCCGCCGCTGAAAATGCGGGGGGGGGGATCATTTTTCGGGGTTTGCAATCGTTGCCCCGAAACCGAGCGACTTTTAACATCCCTTCCGAGACGTTCCTTCGATCGGGGCATCCAGCTATCAGTTTCGACGGAAGTTGTTCCTTGACTGTCGGAAAACATTTAGATTTTTCATTCCTGTCCAGGGATATTTTAAGGCAGAAAAATAAAGAGAAATTAAAATACTTTTCAAATTTGTCTTTTCAGAGGGCAGAACGTTTCCATACTCCACTTGCGGGAGCCGCCGGATTGTTGGCATCCTCCGATCACAACGTTTTCGGACGCGGGAGGCAGCCTGCGAAGCTCTTCGAAAACAGCTTCGCTCAGAGAAGGCTGCGGTGCCAGGCCCCCGTGGAACCTTCCCAGTCAGCATTCAGCAGATGATGGAACCGCCGGCAATTCAGCCTCAGAAATACGCAGGCGAAACGAGAGTTCACCGAGCTCGATTACCGTCTTCCTGTCCAGGGGTGTTAATTCCTCAAATTCGGTCAAATCCGCGAGCCGCGAGCTTTCGCCCGTGAGATGGTGCGATCGCGAAGTGGACGGTGTGTATCTGGGTCGGTCGGGATGGGTTCAAGTTCAGCAACGTTCTTTGGACGAAAGCAGGAAACCCGTTGCGAGAAAGAATGCGGTCTCGTTGACGTCGACTCTGCCGAATCGCATGAAACTGACTCGCTACCATTCCGGTAGCGAGGCCGGAGGCGAAGTCGCCATTCGAAAGGACAGACAGCGGCCGGACTACTTACCGCTCTCGGTCGAAATGAAAAGAGATCGGGAAGAATGGAGAACGCCTTCTCCGCTCCAGCAGGACTTCGATTACTTTTCCTCCACGTGCACGACTCCCATCATTTCTCCTCCGCCAGCCTTCCAGGATCCGGGATCTCAGAAAGGCATCCAAACCATCCTCCAGTCCAAAAACCCATCCGGAAAACCCCCTCTGTTATCCAGGTCGAAAGCCGTCGTGGACTGCGACAGCCCTCCGGAATCCCCGCTTTCCCTAAACCGGATTGCTGGTGCTTCGGGTTTCAATTCACGATCAAGAAGGTTGACGACGTCTTCGGTCACGACGCCCCAGACGCATCCACTGCAAAGCAGCCAAGCGAGATACGCCGAAGACAGATCGGATTACGGCAACCGGAAAAGTCACTTTCACAGATTCATCGAATCCTCGACTTCATCCTCCTCGTCTTCCTTCCTGTTCCGCAGCCTCGACGGAACCGCGAGCCGTCAGTCGACCAAGTCGAAAGTCAACGAAACGGACTCGTCCGGGGACGAGGACGTCGACGGCGCACATCGCAGGCCGAGCTCGCGAACGAAGTCGCCGCTGCGGGGCTCGCACCTCGATCGGTCAAGTGCGGAATCGGTGTCCCCGAACTCTTTTCGCTACCGAAGCACGCAGAGGATGCAAACGAGCAAAAAGACATCGACCTCGGAAAGAAACGGTACGAAATTCGGCGCGATATCGTCCTCGTCGGAGAGCTGCAGCAGCTGCGACAGGAAATCGCCGCGCACGAATTATCGCAAGTTCGCTCAGAAGCAAGCGCACGACGTCCAGAACAACCCGTGGGAAGTCCGCAATTCCAGGGTGAGACGATCGAGAAGTCTGCAACTTCCCGAGAAGCGTTCCCCCGGAGCCTCGGCCGCAGTCACCCAAACTTCTCCCGGCGGGTCCCGGGAGCATTTGCCCCCGGATCATCCTTACCGGGCAAACTCGAAAAACGGAGAAACGAAATCCGACCAGGACGTCCATGCCGGAGTTCCATCCGGGTCTCACCGCGTCGTCCTTAAGGTTAACGGGGAGTCAGCCAAAGCTTCTGGAAGAATGCGACGATTCGGTCCAAGTAGGTACATCTCGAAACACAAATTTAGGATCTCGGGCATCTTCCTCCGATGCGATCAGGCGTTCCCCGCAGCTTCGGGAACGTTCGGGGAGCGCCAAAACGGCCTCTTTTGCAAGACGAATCACAACAGGAGCGGAAAGCTCAAAACTCCGATAGGGAAAGAAAGCCGCGGCTCGGTGGTAGGTGGCCAGCTGACGCACAAGCATGAGGCCCTCATTATTTCTTCGGCCGCGCGGGCAGTTGACGGATTTCTGGTGTTGAAAATCGGTTAACTTTCCTCTGCCTGCGGTTCATACTGTTGAGAAAGAAGAGCCAGTGAAATGGCCAATGGCTAACTTCAGCCATTCACATTATTTCTGTTGCATAACCCCACGCAGAGAAACGATGGTTGCATTATACAATCGGTTACGTAAAATATGGCATCACAACGTGCAAAACATCTCGCAAGCCCGTAGAATTTGGGCAATGCGGTTTCGCACCTCCGAAATGTGCTCCGTTTTCGCCCTTTTACAATCTGATGAGCTCCTCTTTCCCGGAGATCCGACTGCCGAGGCACCCCGAAAGAGCCGACCTCCCGCTGCGGAACATTCGCCGGAAACCTAAGAATGTTCCAGCACCAGAAACTGCAGGCGATCACGCTCCGGTAGAAGAGAGTTCCCCCGTTCGTTTCTTATGCCACGTCCCACGTTTTCCGGGCCCCCTTTTCCTTCTTTCAATGGCAGAAGCGGGAAAATCGCAGACCGCGGCGGTTTCCCTTTAGAATCCGCCTTCGCGGAGGCATCGAAACGACTCCGTCGGGCAGGGAAACGCGTTCTCTTTCCTTCCTCCCGAACGGGCGAACGAGATGCAAACCTTTCGCAATCAATTCACGTCGGGGCTGTAAAACGATCGGAGGAAGTACTCCGAAATTTCTTCTTCCCCGATAGGGTTCTCTTCGACCACTGTCATGGGGACCGATCGAATAATCTTACTTTTCGGGTGCTCTTCGACATTATTTATGCATCTTCATGCATCGTTCTCAACTGGTGGCACGCGGATTTTTCAATGGTTTTCTTTATTATTTCATTCGAAGATTTCAACAAGATTCCGCTTCCTTCGGATTACTGTTTCAGACCTAGGCACAAACTCGCAGGTCCTGAACTCTCCCGCTCGTGCGTTATCGGGCGAATATTTCGAGCCGAAATTTGGGAAATTGCCCTCGGTTGTCCCAGTCGAGAAAATCTGCACGAGGGGATGGAAAAAAATTAAAACACTTTGGCAGGTTTGCTAACTTTGGCTTGAAATTTTTCCAGTAAAAGCCCTCTCGGAAGAAGCCAGGCACGAGGAACTTAAAAGGGAATCGGAAGAGGAAACTCGAATAATCACGGACTATCTGAACGCTGCAAGAAGTCGGGCGGCAGCACGGGATCTCCTCATTCATCGGTTTTTAAACAAGTCCGATGAAGAAAACCCGACCAGAGGATCTTCCGGCGAGAGGGAGGCGCCCTCGCAACTGCTGCAGAACACTCTCTGCGGCGAAATCAAGCGAAGATCATCGCAGAGGAAAGCAACGGGTTCGGGTTCAAACGAACACTGTGCGGGTGGCTCTCCAACCTCTAACCCGTGCAGTTCGTCCACGTGCGATTTCTGGCCTCACTGCGCGCACCGCGACGTCATGCAGAAAAAGCCCTCGCTGCAGCAGGCGACGAAGTCGACCCTAAACTTCAAATCCTCCCGTTACCCCCACTGTAAAGCAAAAAATCTCGATCAACGCGCACCGGAAAATCTTCGGAACGAGGAGCGACGGGAGAAAGAAAGTCAAATCGGCGGCGTTCGCTCCTCAACCGTTCCGTCCGGATCTGGAAGCAGTTTTGAACAGCAAAGGGACGGTCGAAGGTTCGGCGTCTCCATCGGGCGTTCGCTGGACGAGCGACAGCTCAAGCACCGCTCCCACAGTCAGGAATGGAAAAAGGAGCCGTTGCGCCAGGACGTCGAGGGGGGCAGGAGCAAGTTCGAAAATTCGGAAACCGGAAAACGGCGAAAGGACGAGCTGAGAAGAAAGCCAAAATACGAAATCCTGCGGCACGGAAACGGTTCTTCGAGCAACCCGTCGTCGGGCGACGCGCATCCGGCCTCTTTCGACGACGCTGGAAAAACCTCCGCGATCCGGGAGAGCTTGACCACTTCGACGCCAATGGACGAAACAGCTTCGGCGGGTTTCGAATTGTCGTGGGACCGGGAAAATAAGGCCCGCGAGACATTGTCACCCCGTCCCGGAAGTGCGCCGACAAACGAAACGGACGACGAGCCCACCGCTTTGGACGTCCACAGGAAGTCGATGTCCTTGCCGAAGTCTTTCCTTTCCGAAGAATACGGCTACGCGAGCTCCAGACAGAGGTAAGCACACTGCCCCGTCGCATGTGCCGAAAAGAGTTTTCCGGTCGTACCTTGAATCGCGGCGGTCGATCTGAAGTCTCTTTGTCAAAGATGTCCGATTCAAGCAAAGCCCAACCTGAATCTCTCCGCTTTGGCGAAGCGGAAGTACGCAGCTTCCTCCGGGTTTCCTTTTGCTGAGTTTTTTCCCCGATCGGCAAAGGAAAATTTGCGCACACGACGTGCCTTTCGGCCACGCGTGTCGCCTTTCTGTCGTCCGGCGTCGAACTTCTTCAGCTTTCCGACAAATTTTCCGTTCGGTTCATTTTCTTTTATTCTAGAGGAAATTACTCTCGGTCCTTCTTAAGGCAACCGGTTCGGAAAACTGGCTTGGCTCCCCGAATACGGGGCAGCCGTTCGCTGCTGTAAACTTTTACTGTCGGGAACTATCCTTTAAAAATCACGTCCGAGAGAGCAAGATCACATGGAAGCTTTCCCTTTTTCCCTGATGATGGTAAAAATGGATTTTCCGACTTTTTCGCTTCGCCGGATATTTAACAGCATTATTCGTCAATCAATCATTCATTCAAGATTCCTTTTGTTCCATTCAATTATTTTCCCCTCTTCCGCCTGCAGTCGGTCGTCAGCATTGCGGCCTCGCCTCGCCATTCCGGAATCCTTCCATTTTTCCTTTGAATGAGGCGGTTTCTCGGAGCGCGAAACCGGGAAGGAATCCTTTCAAAGCGAGAATTCTCCGCAGGATTGCATCGAATGGGAAAACCTTTTTCTTCAGACGGGACACCCGCACTCTCCGCACTTTTTTTCGATGTTCAGCCCTCCGTTGTCAGCATTCTTCTTGTTCGCCCGGAAGCCAAAGATTAAAGGACAAACGCCTTCCGTTTGGGGCCTGCCATTGCTGCCAGGGCGATTCTTCTTAAGCTTCTGCCACGATCCTTCGTTCCCTCCCACCTCAGACCTACATATTAAGCAAAAAGGCAAATTCAGTTCGAGAAATAAAAATAACGAATTGTTTAATGGCAATCGCTTGTCACACCGCTCCGGAAAGCTAATTTCGAATCAGACAGGGAACCTGAAAACAAGACTGCATCCCCCTGCACGTCACTCCTGCAACGCGTAACTTTTGCGAGAAAGTACAGAACTGCCCGATGACTGGCAGGCATCAAAGAGGAGTTTAAAGTTAGCCGAGCGCGATTCCCGAAGTCAGCACTTTCGGTTTTTTTACCCTGCCGGAGCAGAGCGTAACTTCCGACAGTTGCTCTTTCCGCGACAGCAGCCCCTTTATATCAAGCATTTGATTCATTTTTCTCTTAACCTTCTTCCGCGAGTGAACCTTCCACTTCCGTTGCGCGGGGGTTCGGCTCCTAGACTGTGCCTCGGCGAAAGTTCTTCCGTCGGTGCGGCCGCCAATCTCGCTTCAAAGCATCTAATTTCCACCGGCTTCCACTCCTTTTCGCCGGTCTCTACACCGGGATCGGTTTGGTACCGAGAGATGATTCGGACGATCCTCGCAGCCGACAATGAGACCGGACCCGCCTCCGAGGTGTGCGGTTCTCCTTAAATGGCGAAGCAAGGCAAGCGAAACGAAGAATTTCGTGCGAAGGCGAAGCCAAAACTTGAATCTCGCTCCCAGTCGCTTTCCTTTCTCTTCTGCTTTAGCCTTCCGACGTGGGGGCCTCATCGCTCTTTCGTTTTTCCAACATTGCTGCTGTGCCTGCTGCTGAAAATGTTATTTCGTCGACGGGGCCCGCTCCGAAGCATGACTAAAGGAGGAAAGATGTATGTTCCATTTCCGCCAGGCTGTCTTTTGGCCTTTGGGGGGGGGGGGGAATCCTCGGCGCATTCCCTTCGTGGCGAAGTGCGGTCTCGCTCCTGCAGGAGATCCGATTCGTCTTCGTCGCTTATTCCAGACAAATCTCATTTCCAAAGTCTTGCGGCGCAGGTCGTACCCTCTCGTGATTGCAGTTGCGATGTTTTTACCTTTTCCGCATTTCCGTTAAAAATATTCGAGAGCGTGGCTGAACATGGGAACGCTGAAAATGAGCCCCCTCATCGGGGGAGACGCAAAAAATTGCTTATCCCACTTTAAAAAAAAATAAAAATGTCGTTTGTTCAGGAAAAATCGGAAGCGACAGGAAAGGCGATATTGCAATTCCATATTTTGGATATAAACTTCGGTCTTGCGTGAATTTGCTGAAGCGAATGATAAGCTCTGTCGGGAAGTTTCTTTTTCCTTCTTTAAGGATCAGCGGAGGGTGTTTTGCCGAAAGGCGGCACCTGATCCCGGCAGAAAAGAGCAATCTCCCGGCTGGTTCACTCTCCATCGACTCGTTCCCGTGACCCAACCCCTGGCTGGAAAATTCGAGTTTTTCCTTTCTTGCCGAGGAAAAGCCTTTCAGGCTGCCGTCAACTTTTCAAATCTTCTTCGGAGAAACCGTCCGAAATTTTGACCTAAACTTTTCGGAGGGCCCGAGAATCACCCGTCGGGAGCAGACAAAGACTTTCCCGAGGGATTCAGGTTGCGGGTCCCGGTCGCTGGGGAGACTCCGAAACGTCCGAAAAGGAACTGAATCGCTCCTTGGAAAATTTCTCATTTCCCGGATTAAGCAAAATCACTTTTATGTGAAAAACTCCTCTCCGACAGTTATTTTTCCCGATATAAATATTTAAAGGTTTGCAAAAAGGGAGGCAGGAAAGTTAAATGATTTTCATTTAAAATTCGTCGCATGACTCGAGCTGAAGATCGCGAGGAAGATTCGGCATCGCTGCCGGAAAATCTCTCAGCAGCGGAAAGGGGCGCAGCCGTCGGGACTTCTGCTGTGGCACCGGCGGCGTTCTCTTCCGGTTCTGCAGGCTCTCCGGAATAGTTCCAATTCGAACGCGAAAGATTCCGATTTCGAGGGAAGCAAAGCGTGGGAGCGCCACCTGGATCGCAGCGAAAAGGCGCAGCGATCTAGGCAGCTAACGGAGCCTGCATAATCCGCGCGATGTTAGCGCTCCTCCATCTCCGCCCTCTTTCAGGTGCGGATTGGGAGAATTGCGGCTCCTTGCGAGCCGCGAAAAAATTTAATTCTGGACCGCGTTCGTCTCGTCCTCCGGATCTCTCCTCCGATTGCTCCGGGACCGAATTCAGAGCGCCTTCTTCGCCGGCTCACCGACTCCGAACGCACCGAGCGGCAAGCAAAATCCGAGTGGGAAGCGGTAAAGGACGAGGAAGCTGCAAAAGGCGGCCGTTTCACGTGAGACCGGAAGCTCCGCATCCGCATCCGGGCTAAGCTTCCGATGCGTGCGACGTTGACGGTGAGGCATTCGGATTTTCGGCGATTTCGGTTAGGATATGATGATTTCGCTGTTTATCCGCCACTGCCGAAGCCTCCAGATTTTACTTTAGGATTTTTTCGGACCCTGGCCGCGAGAATATCACGCGCTCTCCGAGAACGAGCGGAAATTGCGGGTGGCGCAGCATGTGCCGATCCGAACTTTCATTTTCCTCTTCCTTCAAACGACTTCCGTCGCCGCGGTTCCGACAAAGTCGTTAAAATTGAGTTCGGCCGAAGATTAGCGCTTGACGTCATTCGCGCGAAGCACCTCGCCCGGTGCCGCCATCTGGATCGGCAAAGCGGTGACGCTGCCTCCGTAGCGCACTGCTTTACCGCTTTATTGATTTCAACGGTTTCAAAGCAAAATTCTCAACAGTTGCAACGGTTTCTCGGCGTGAGCGTGGTCGGGGCGCGCAGCCTTCTCGAGTCTGCTTCCTTTGTCATCGAAAATGTGGCAAATGCTCGCTCGGTTGTTATTTGCGGAGATTAGCAAGTGCGTTTTGCAGCCTTTTTAATATTCGGGCACGCGTAAGTGCAGCTTTCTTGCAAGGTTTCCACGTGAACGGTGCCGACGCTGAGTCGTCACGGGGGGAAGGCTCCTCGGGAGGAGTGAAATTGCAAAGTGCCGGACGGGGAACCGTAAGGAAGCCCGCAAAACTGCTCCGAAACGGCCCCGTTCTCGGAGGCTTCGAAGATCGAATTTTTGGGGAGGTTTTTTACGGTTACGTTGCCCTTTGACCAGTGGCGAATCAAGTAAATGTCGGAATGAAAATTCTCCGGCCTCCGGTTTTGTAATCGCCGCCCACATTTCGATGACGTTCTCTCGGGTCAAAACAATATGCCCGACGGCATCGATTGACCGCTGGGTTTTCGTTGGGGGGGGGGGGGGGGAACCTTCCGGGCATCCGAAACCGCAAAATCGCTTATCGGACACCGCCGCCCCGAGAGGTGCCACACCAGGCGCCCGGGAGAGCACGGGCGGAGGGCCTCGCTCGTGCGTTCCGCCCGAATTCGGCGGAAGCAAAACGGAGCCGTTCGGAGTTCCCAGCGCCGGAAGCGGAAACAAATCACACCGTCATTTGCGCTGTGCCTCTCCGGCAGATGATTTGTGATGAATCCGAGGTTTTGATCATTCCGACCTCGAGCGGTCGGCCCGTCTCCGTCTTTCGGAAGAGGGCACGGTCCGGGAAACGATCCCGCCTCGAAGTGCGTCAGAGCAGCGGCTTCGATCGAAGCCCCTTCGAGAGATGCAGCGCTGCGACAGATAATCTGTCGGGGGCAATCTCGAAGGCTTCGCGCTCGAAAACCCTTATTTGTCGCATGTAGCCCAAGAGCGCCATCCCCGGTGACCGCGTTTCCAACTGTTTGAAACGTCCTCGTCGGCAGCCCGCGTGAAAACTTTTTAATTCCGTTAACAGTGAAGCGTCTTCCTCCGCTTCGAGATTTCCCTCGGGACGGCCGATGAAAAAGGCCGAGTCAACTGGCATCCTCCCGTCCCTCTCGGAACTATTTCGATGCACGCGATGCACACGCAGTGGGACGGATCGCCCGAAGTGAAGGAAAACGTTCGGCGGAGAAGCAAGAACATGTTGAAGAGCGTTCTGGAAAGCAAGCTGAGCAATCCGATGCCGGAAGATGTCGGGAAACCGCACGAGTTCCGCTCGTCTCGCAACAGCTGGCACGCGATCGGTCTTTACGGCTTTCAAGCCCTGTCGGAATCGAATCTAAACGCGGACCACGGACGGGCGAGCAGTCTGGAAGACGGTTTGCACGGTGCGGAAGTGGGCCGGGATGGCAGGAAAACGCAGCGACGAGGGCGGTCAGGTTCCGGCACCAAGTGAGTACCGTTTTGGGTTGCAAGCGGGCGTGGGGGTTGCTTCCGGGGAAACGCCTCTCGATTCGTGCCGGAGAGCAGCGTCCCGGACCGCGAAAAATGGCTGCGTTCGGTCGCGTGGAATCTCGCGACGCCTCCCGGGGACCGATCCGCAGCAGCAGGAAGACTGTCGGTCGATAATCTCCAACCTCTCGGCTTGCGGCGGATCTTCTGGATGGGCCTTCTTCGCGAGGCTTCTCCAGCGGTTCGAGCATCCTTAGACTTCTGCCTTCCTCTCACCGTTCGTTCGAGTGCGTCTTTATTCGGCACTCCAAATTCCTCGTGCAGTGCCATAATTTTGATGCGAACCGCTCCTTCGGCTCCTTTTTCATCCCCCTGGAAGGATTTCCGTCTCCAGCGCTGACGAGAGGCAATCGTCTCGGCACTTCTGCTGCGAGAGTAGGCGGAAGATTCGCTTCTTTGCCTTCCGCTGAAGGTTTCTTTTTTACTTCTCTGAGGTTCGATCCATTGCGTGCACTCCTGAGGAGTGACTGCGGTTTTCGTGAGTGTTTTTATAATTTCAACCGCCGATTCTTGCGAGTAAATTCCGGTTCGTCGTCCGCTGTCGGGAAGATCTCGTTTGCCGATTTTGAGCACCGATCCGAACTCCTTCAGCAGCTTGCTCCTCAGCTAGAACCGAAGACGGTTGGCGGGTTCCTCATCCGTTTTCAAACGATCCCGCATGCAGCTTGTACTGCCTCATTCTTTTCTCGTTTTCTTAATTGCTTCCACGGGCATCTCTCACCTTCACCGGAAAGGGTTCTCTTTCAGATCTGATCGTATTCCTTCCTCGCTATTTAGGGCTCGCTACTTCTCAGTCCGTTTTCGCGACCTTCCGATCGCCAAAGTACCACTTATCGTGCGTTTATCCTTTGCTCAGTCGCAATTCTCTTGGTCGTCGCAAATCCCGGAGGCTTTTACCCGCGGCGAGGTGCGATCAGAACGAAAAACTTCTGGTTGGGCCAAGGCGATCCTTCTCCGCATGAAGTCCCGGTTCTCCGGCGGACAATCCGATTTGCGCAAAATCAATCGAGGCGGTCGAATTTGTTTTCTGTAAAAGAAAAAAAATTTGTCGGGGCCAAGATGCCGAAGAAAATTCGAAACGGTCGATGCCCGTCAGCGGCTCGAAGACCTCCGGAGACCCTTTCCGGAAGGCCCTGGGCTTCAGCTCGCCTCCGGAAACGACGCTTGCCCGTCGAAAGCCGGGGGAGGTCGTCTCTTAAGCCGTCAAAACTACCATTTCCGGTTCGGCCGAGTTACGGACAAGGCGAAATTATTACGACGACGTTCACGGTACCAGTGGAACGTAAATTAATGAAATGCGATGCAAGTTGCTGTAGGGTTGCCCGCCGACGTGAGACATCTTCGGAAACGGCCCAAAACCCGCGGCGTGCGGTGCACCGCGGTTTCCGATACAAGCGGAGGGTGCTACTCCACCTAGGCGCTGGTAGGGAAACATAACACTCGTCACCCGACCCGAACGTCATTTGCCCGTTCGTCGGGGAACGGAAATGTTTCTCGTCTCGGAGCAAAGTTTTGTCCCGGAAAACCTCGAAATCTCACGGACGCCACAGGATTCCCAGGTCGCAGTTCCATTTGCGCTTGAGCTTATTCAGACCGAGGAAAGGTCTGACCTGTCGCGGGCACTTGCCGCGCCCGTCTTTTCCTTGTCTCGTCCCCCGGCATCCTCGCTTGTCCAACCTTCCGTTTCCTGCAGCCTTTTCACTTTTTTTTTTGCAAAATTCCACGCTCGAGATATTTTCCCGTCCGAACCCCACCCGACGGGATTGTGTCTTCACCTGAAGGAGAGTCATTTCCCGAGCCTCACGCAGTTGCGAATGGCACGGTCACCGGCAGCTGAACCTTCACGGGCCCGCTGTCGGATCCGAAGACGCCGCTTCGTCAAATGGGTGCGACGTCGAGGGAGAGTCAGCTGAGGCATCTCTCCGGTTCGGAGAGCACCCAGGGTCGGGCACCGAAAAAAGGGCGACGGATTTCGGAGCCGCGTTCCCATGGGCGGAAATTGCGAGCCTTTTTCCGATCGAAGATGAAAAAGTAATTCGCCGAATGCGGGAACGCCGGTTGCGCACGGCGTTCGGAGCACGTCTCCCGAGGGAAGTTCTGCAAAAGCTCGCACCTCCATTGATCATCTCCCGGCGATTTTTCCACAGGTTTCGCGGATCGAGGAAAACCGTCTCCGACAAGCGTTTCCGTCACATCGGATCATTTTTTCACGGCGCGGAATTCCTTCAGGAATTGCAGCGCGTGTTCATTCGACTAAACGGCGCGTTAATTTTTTCCTCCTACATAATCTCGCCATTAACTGCCAAGCTTATTTGCTGCTGCGTAAGGGATATCTAAAAACGGAAGCTCTGCCGTACTTTGCGGTGAAAACAAAGCAAATAAGGGAGAAAATTGATCCCCTTCCAACAAAAGCGTTCGTCTTCGCGGGTGCCATTTTAAAATGCGGGCCGAACGCTCCTGGACAACTGGAAATCTCGCCTTTAGCTGTTTGTTTTGCCACTTTTTCTCATATTTTTTTTTTTTAGGTTTCATTTTCTCGTCTAATCGCGCTGAAGCGAAATCACATTTGGAAACTGCTGTATTTAGGCCCTGCCGCAAAACGGCGGGTCTGGTTTCATTTCATATCTCCGCTCCTGGGAGAAACTTTTGAGAGGCCTGCTCCGGGACGGAAGGAAAAAAGCCGAGGGGTTTTTCCGCTGGAGGAAAGATGAGTGGAAAAAGCGGATTTTCCTCCCGCCGTCGCAGGCGACGCGAACCTTTTTCTTCCCCGGCGGGGAGAAAGGCGGAAAAAGGAATCTTTCGATTCCTCGGTGCTCTGCGAGCTTTTCCCGATCGCGCGGCATCCCCGTTCCCGGAGGTGAACTTGGCGCAAACCCGAAGCCGTCGCCGGGGCGTCAGGTTTCGCGGGCACTTCGCGACGGAAGCCCGCAAGCGTGTGGATCCTTTCGAGGCAGCCCTTCGTCGCCCTCGAGCTCGGCGATGGTGGGATGGTCTCACGGGAATCGCCCGGGAACGTGCCTGCGAAAATGAATCCGGGGATTAACGAAGAATTTTAAATCTCGGTTTCTTCGGAAAGCTTTTAATCCTCTTCCACATCTATTCCCTTCATCTCCGTTAAACTCTCCGCATCCCGACAGCGGTTGGAAGTCGCCCTTAAGACAGCGGAAAAAACGAAATTCCTTGCCTCAGGCTCCTCCTTTTACAGTTTTCCCGCAGAGTAAAATCTTGCCGCGGCGACATTCATTGTCCCCGGAGGAATCGCACGGAGCCGTCTGAACCCCCGCGGAAGGTTCGCCCTGGCACGGAACGCGAAAAAAGCGGCCCTCAGAAATTCCGGCGTCGATCGGAAGTCCGCTCCGGCTTTGCCGGAACCGCGTCGCAAGACGGGGAAAAAGGTCGGGACGGAAGCAGCTGAGAGAGGAGAACAAAAGGCAGATGTTTAACCGGTGCTCCCGTAAGCCAAGCACTAAATCCCCTCGTCGATTGTCGGCCGCGCACTTAACTCGATAGGGGCGAAGGCTCCTTCGCGACCGTTTTCCCTCGGAGAGTTCCCCCTTCCGAGATCCGGTTTCGTGCACGGTCGCAGCCTCCGGGATCCTCGACGCATCCGATGCGTCGCTGTGGAGGGCTCGGACGTTTGAGACCGAAGGGAAATGAATCTGCCGCCGATGCGGCGGCGCTGGCTGTCCCTTGGCACTTCTTTTGGTTGGTGCGGGATCCCGACCGCATGATAAGCGAACCGCGTGGATCCCTTGCTCGGAGATATCTCTGAGGATCGGGCAGGAAGCTGATGAGAAACATGGAAAATGTCACTTTTTAAATTCCATTTCTGGTCCTTTCCTCGCCCGGTGTTTGAGACTTTTAAAAATTGTTTGGAACGCTCCGCCAATAAAAATCCTCCGTTTTTATTAAAAGAAATGGTTTTACATTTTTCAGTGGGGTAAATCCGTCCGCCGAGGGTTTTTGGTTAATGCCATCCCCTTGATGGACCGGGGTGGGTCGAGACAAGTTTTTTTATGTTGCATTGGGTTCGTCCCTGCACCCCCTGGCGTCCGCCTAACTTTTCGTGTCCGGGACCGAGCTCGATCCCCGAGCGTATCGCATTGATGGCCCGTCTTGCAGGTCTTCGAAGCGGCCTTTTGAAATTTGTTCTGTCCTTTTTGGCTGCACTCCGCGGGTGTCCGCCGTCGTCGAAGGGCCCGAGAGCGTCGCGCACTTCCGCTCCCTGTCGATTTTAAACCTGATTTTGCGGGAGGACGTTGCTTCTTCCGCGGCGGCGCTTTCCTCTTCCCGACGCCGAAATTTTATCCGCATTCCGTGCTCGCAGCCTGGAAGGCAGATTTCTCATCAGTCTTTTACCGAATCCGACGACTCGTTGGTTGTCAAGCGGCAATTTTTAAGGGCGACACCGAAAGCGGCAGCGGTCTCTCTCGCAGGGCTCGATTCACAACCTAATTGGGTGCAAATTGAGGCTGTCCCGCAGCGGACGAGAGGAAGCCCGTCATTAGCACTTGCAAAACATTTTAAGGAACCCGCTACGGGCCCCTTTCGAGCCCGTCGGGCAAGAAAAGCTTCGGAGGATTTGGAAACGAAGAGTTGCAGAGGCGTCGTCATTTTGATTTTTTTTTCGTCACGTTTTCTGCTGATTTTAGCTGTAATTTGCCTTGTAATTCTTTTTAATGGCGGAATCATTGACGAAGCAAATTTTTCTCGTCGGCCGAACTCATTTCAAGCCCGAATGGGGTCGCGTGGAGTTTCTGGTCCCGCGAGGAAACCTGAATTTCTGCAGTTCCCGAGCCTCCTCGAGCCCAGGCTTTCGCGATAAAACCCGAGCAGGAGCTTTTGAAGCGCTTTGCGCCAGATTCCCGCCAAAAAGGGGCCGCAGGCGAAGTCCGAGGATCGGGTTTAAGGACCGGCGCAAAAATAATCTTCGAGCGAGCGCGGTCAGGGGAACGTTTCCGGCACGTGCCACGGGAGAGAAACGCGGGCAGCGACAAACGCAGAAATGTTTTGTTTCAAACACTGAACGGTCGCCGTTCACATCGGTTGCCCGTTCTCGTCAGAGCTTTCTGGCGATTCGGGGGAGGCACTGATCCGGCAGAATTGTCCTCGAATTAGTTTTGGAAAATTATAATTACAGTAAGAGTAAATGAAAATAAAGAATATTTACTCGGACGTTCATTTGCTGATGTTACAATAATTACAACCTGGGCAATGAGAATTAGAAGGTAATGCTCCGCACCGTACGTAAAAGTCTCATCAGCCAAATTTTTAATATAAAAATTAAAGAGTATTGCGTATTATGAGAGGCCCTCGGAAAGCATTCAAACAGTACACCTCAATTATGGCATCGGTGAGTCTGGAGGATGATGCATCGTTCGAATGAGCGTCAAAAGTTGGGGTTACAAAGCGCCGATAATGATAAATGGCCGAAAATGGGGCCCGAACGAAGCTTCGTACCTGAAACGAACAAGGGCGGCAGATGGCGCGGAGACGGACTGGGATCGTCAGACGCTTCGATTTGCGGGTTGCGCACTCCCTCGAAAAATGTCGGGTGAGCAGAGATTAAGGGAAAACGAAACGTGGCACGAGCCGAAACGTATTTTTGATTTCGAAGGTTGCAAAGTCGGAGACGAGTTCTTCCGCTTCGCTCTTCGGCGGCCCTCGAACTGAAAAAACCTCTTTTTGTTTTCCAGCGGCCTGTTCCCGTGGAGGAAGCAGTTCCTGAGCGCGATGGCGGCAACTCCGGCGCCGTGTCCGAGGCCCGCAACTCCGGAAACGCCCAAGACGGCTCCGGCAACGGTGAGTTTTTCCCTCCTCGAGCGATCGCGGCTCGAGGACGTTTTCTCCCGAGCGAACGAGGAGCCGCGGAAAACGTCGCTGACGGTCGCCTCCGCCTGCAAATGCCGGAGGATGCTCCTGTCGGCGGTGCCTCGGCAAAACATTTTCACTTTCCGATCGCGGCGCGACTGCCCCCCTCCCGCGCGCCAGCCGGGAATCTCCTGCGGCAATGCCTTTTGAAACCGACATTTTTTGATTCGATTCCTTCGATGTCCGCCGTTCCGATCTTCCGCCCTTTTGACGAATCCTCTTCTCGAATCACCGCCTTCGCTTAAGCAAAGATCGGGGCCTTGGCGGAGAATGGTGAACCCGGAGCGCGGAAAAGATTTCCGAACGTTCGGCGTATGCCGCATTTTTCGCCTTTGGAAAATCGTGGACGGTGTCTAAATTTTCGATGCGAATTTTCAGCCCGTCCGCGACGCCGGAAACGTCAGCAGGGACAAGGAGAAAAAGAAGCAAATGCAGTACGTCAGATCATCGAGCACTCCACTTCTGGATGAAACCCCCGCGGCCGTTTCCGAGTGGGAACCAAGGCGGTAAGTGTAATTTCGCATTTACAATAAGAACAGAAACAGTTCTCCAGTTTGGAAGTCCGCTTTCGAGTGGGTCGCGCACGGCTTTCCGTCGACGGTTCGAATGCTGTGGGAGCCCGCGCACTTAACCTAACTGCCTCCAGTTTTTGAAGTTCTTCGTTCCTCCTTCGAGACTTTCCGATCCGGAATGGGATGAATTTGGAACGCCAGCGAATTCGCAACGGAATTCGTTAGCCTTCACGGCGCGAGAGAGAAGGAAGTCAGCAGACCGCAGGAAAAGAGGAGTTCACTGCCTTGAACCGGTCGGCAGGAGAAGACTTTATTAGCACTCGCTCATTATCGACGACCGGGTGCCTGGTCTTCGGTTGCCGAATATCGGTTTTCGGGGGCCCTGAAAAAATTTTTTCCTTTTCTCATTTCAGAGAGCCGCTGCAGGAATCGGCGACAGATGAAAGCAGCAGCTCCAAGGAAATAAACTCCTCGAATAACCAAAGAAAAGAGATTCGAAGTGCTTTGGGTGAGTGCGAGAGCGGACGGAGCCTCGGAAGCGGAGGCGGCGGGCTCACGGCTCGATCTCTTCTTTCAGGGAGTCAGATTTCCGAAAGCGTTCTTCAGAAATTCAAAAAAAGTATTTCCCTGAGATTTCACAAGGGCCAAAAAGGTGCCGCGAAAGACGACGCCGACGAAGTGGATCACTTGCCGGAAGAACCGGCGCCCGATCAGCGGCAGCGGCCGATCGAGGCGGAGCAGAAGGGCGAAGACGGCCCTCCGAAGGAGGAAGGATCGCTCGACCAAAAATACAGGTACCCCGCGGCTCGGATCTCCTTTCGATGGGTTTCCGCGCGGCGACACGGAAGGAATTTCACATTCCGACATTTGCAGGCTGGGCCCCTTGGTTTGGAGATCCAGCAAGGAGCGGAAGAAAAGCAAAAAGGCCGTCAGAAACGCAAAGTGCAACAGCGGAGACAGCGGCATCCAAATAGAGAGCTCCCTGCATCTTCCGGGGGACAGTTCCGAATCTCACGACACGGATCAGCAGGACGAGTTGGACAGCCCTCCCCTGGTACGTAGAGAATTTCGTTTCTTGCGAGAAAAGGCCGATTCAGCATCTGACAGCCGGAAGTTTCCTCCGGCTTCCGACTTGCTGTTGCCTCAAGTTTCACCGTTTTGCCGGTCAAAGTTTCCATTGTTCGAGGCTCTCACGCAGCAGCTTTTTGCACTGTGCCTTTTTCGTACCGCACTTTCGAATACCCATTCGGGAATCTGTCAACTTCGGCGAACGAACGCACTTGCACACCGGCAATACGAACGGCTCATATTTTGTTCGACTGCTCAACAAGAATAAGACAATTCTTGCCTTATTGTCCCGCGGAAAAGTCAACAGTTCCTTCCACCTTGAAAAGCCGTTCCCGGGAATTTTTCGGATCGGCGCCTGGGAATGCCGCTGGAGGGGAAAATTTCTTAACGGTGCTGTTGTCCAGCGTTTTGCTTTCGTCTTTTTCCAGATGAGACGGAGGGCACCTTCGGCGGAGAAATCTTCCCGGCCTCAGTCCGAAGTCATTAATCAAGTTCTTTTCGATAAGTTTAAGGTACGCTAAAGAAAATTTCCGTTCTAGCTGCGTTGGTCGTGTGCCGTTTTTTTTTTTTTGACTGCTTCCACGTCGATTTACCCTTTTCGTGAATCTTTTCAGGCCGATCTTCAGTGGCGAGCTCAGACGAAAGGCTGTCCTAACAGGAGGGTTCGCAGGACGAATTCCGATCTGGGCGGTCAGAGGCTGTTTAACTGGGAGCTCAGAAACAACAGCAGGAGGCTCGCGTCGCTGCAGTCCCCGGCAAAGGGCAGGACGTTCGGGCCCGGCTTGAAGAAGTCGAGCCCCGAGAGGTCCGGGATGGGCAGAACGTGAGTATCGAACCTGAAGGAAGCTGAATTCGGTTTAATAAAAAAAAAAAAAATTTAATAATAAAATAAAAATTCGGTTTTTATAAACCGAATAAAAGGAAAATCCTCGCGAATGAGACTGCTGAGTGGATGGAAATTCAATTAATTTTCGTTCTTCCAGCAGGAAATACAGAGCCGCACTGAGAAGATCCGTCAGTCAGCCCCTGGGGTTGAACGAGCTTTCACCACTCGTGCGGAGGAAGGCGTCGATAGCGAGAAATCAAATTCTGAGCGAGGACGAGCAAGACGGCAGAGTGATGTCTTCGGACGACGAGGCTCTCTCCGATTCGGAATCTTCCGTTACATCCTTGAACGACAGGTTCGTATATTTCTACGCTTCGCACGAAGGAAGAAGAAAACGTGGAAGCGATAAATCAAAAGACGTGAGATAAGCGCAGCGACCCGAGCGAACGTTCTATCGGATAGAAAAAGAATCGGTTTGGTGTCGACCGAAAACGTTGAGGGCATCCCGGGCCGCAGGGGTGGTCAGGGCTGATTGCAGTTGGAAAATTCTCAGATGGGAAAAATCAGTTTACCGCGGTCGATACTATGCTCGCGGACAGTTGCAAGTGACCTGACGCAACTTTCAGGAAAAAGTCCTTCGAGCAAGCGATGGACGAAGAAGTAGTCATCCTGGCGGAAGCCGTGTGGGACCACGTTGCCATGGAACCCGAAGAATTGGCCTTCAGAGCAGGGGACGTGATCGAAGTGCTGGACACCCTCGATCGCGACTGGTGGTGGGGCGGAGCGGGAGACAGCTACGGGTGGTTTCCTTCCGCCTTCGTTAGGGTAAGCAGACAGATTTGTCCGGAGGAGCGTCGTCACCGCTCGAGTCGAAAAACTAAACGTTTCCCTTTGTCAAAAGCTGCGGGTCAGCCAGGAAGACACGGTAGAAGACTGTCTCGAGGCCATGGCTTCCGGCACCAAGACGAAAAACCTTCGCCGCAGGACCAGCGTTTCTTTACTTTCCAACGATCAGGTACGTTCCAGCGTCGTGAGGGAGCTGCTTAACACCGAGCGAGATTTCGTTAAAATCCTGAGAGACGTCGCTGAAGGCTACCTCGCCGAGTGCAGACGCAGGGCCGACATGTTCAGCAGCGTGCAGATCGAAGCCATTTTCAGCAACATAGAGAACCTCCTTTCGTTCCAAAGAAAGTTTCTGGAAGATCTCGAGGAACGGGTCGACAAAGAGGCCCCGCACCGAAGCTGCGTCGGCGAAACCTTCCTCAAGCACGTACGTAAAGAGAGCACGGAAACCTTCGGTTCGAACTCGAGCTTCCGCTAATGCCGCAGTTGTCACCTCTTTCAGCGATCCGGCTTCAGCATATATTCCGAGTATTGCAACGGTCATCCCATGGCCATAGCGACTCTGCAGGAGCTATACCAAAGGAGCAGCTACGCCAAATTTTTCGAGGCCTGTCGCCTGATGCGTGGACTGATAGAAATTCCTCTGGACGGATATCTCCTGACTCCGGTGCAGCGAATATGCAAGTATCCTTTGCAACTCGCGGAATTGCTGAAGTACACGAAACTCGACCACCCGGACCATTTGTCGGTGAAGGAAGCTCTGGAGACCATGCGGGAAGTTGCGATTTTGATCAACGAAAGAAAACGCCGCATGGAAAGCCTGGAGAAACTGGCCTCCTGGCAGCAGAGAGTCGAAGGCTGGGAAGGAGAAGATTTGATCGAGATCAGCACCCAACTCATATACCAGGGAGACGTCGTCAGGATCACGTCGGGAATGTGGACGAGCAACATAACGATGTTTCTCTTCGATCACCAGCTCGTGTACTGCAAAAAGGACCTGCTGAAAAGGAACACCTACGTGTACAAAGGTGCGGCCGGCCTGCATCAAAAAAAGGTGCGTCGCGAAAGCTCGCGCACGGCGACTGACGAAAGTTCCTTCCTTTTAAAGGTCGCATCCACACGGAGACCAGCGAGATCATCGACGTGCCAGACGGGAAAGATCCTCACAGCGGCGTGACGATTCGCCACGGTCTGAAAATTTACAGTTGCGTCAAAGACAAGCGGCTGCTGATCTGCTGCAGGAACGGCGAAGAAAAGTCCAAGTGGTTGGAGGCGCTGGCCAAAGAACGGAATCTCGTGGCCCAAGACAGGGAGAACGGGCTCGAGTTGCCGCCGGCAGCGAGGCAGCTGGCCAGGCTGGCGGCAAAATCCAAGCGCAGGCCGCCCAACGGCCCCGGAGGCGAGTGTTTCGGGTCCGCTTCCCTCGTCCCCTCGCGAAAGAACGGGAAAATCAAATTCTCTTTCCCTGCAGGCAAAATCTACAAAAGGGAGTCTCACTACAACGGGTACAGGATGGGTCGCAAAATGGGCACCTGGTTTACTTTCGGCGGGGCGAAAAAGTCATCGAGGGCGAACTTGCGAACGCGCAACGCATCCCGTCAGGCAACGTGATCGGAGGAGAACCACGCGGGACGGGCACACGGTCGTCAAAGCGAAGACGTGACCGGAGGACGTGACCTACAACTGCCGGGCATCCATCGCGTGAAGTAATGGACGTCGAGGGAACCTCATCGGGTAAAGGTCCACTCTGCCCGGTCTGGAAAGGGAAAAGAGGATCGCTCTCCAGCGGCTCCGGCTACTTAGGAAAACGCAACCCACAAAACCTAGGTGTGAGAGCGGACTGCGGAAAGCTCGCTCCCCAAAAATAGTTACCGGGTTCATAAATTGTTGTTATAGCGAGAAATTTTCTAGATTTGTCAAATGTTATACATGCACAAGTTGTACATGAATAGAAAAATAAAATTTTGTAATAAATTTGAGCTGTTCTGTCGGGAGCAAAAATGTTTTGTCCTCGCACGCACCGTCGGGTCTGTCTCCGCAACGGCAGACGGCACGTTTCGCCTAGCACGGTTGAGACGGAAGGAATCGCCGGCGAAAAATACCACCCCGCGACCTTACATCCGACAGCGCCGCAAGCTGGCGACCGCTTCCCTGCTCCGAGCTTCTCTCCGCGTCGCTGTCGCCGCTTGGAATCGTCATTTTGAAGATTCCGAAAGTTTTTCGCGACATCGCGCGCGGAGAATCGGAAATTTCCGGCTCTCGCGATCCGCCTCCGCGCCGGTTTCCGAGGCGCCCCCGGGATCTGCCGTCGATTAATCGAAAGCCGCACGACCCCGTCCGCGATCAGGGAAAATTCCCGCTCGAAACGGGAAAACCGAAGCGGTGACGCGTCAGCGAAAATGCCGAAACCGCGAATTCCCCCCCCAGCGGCAGGCGCTGTTTCTGTCGGCTCGAAGAGCTTTCCCGCGCTTTCACATTTCCCTTTCACCCCCTCCCTCCCTC
>JAOWBB010000136.1:0-49387 GCA_028565995.1 Ricinus marginatus
AAATTAACATTTTATATATATATATATATATATATATATAAAATATTCTGTGAGAATTTAAACTAAAAATTTATTCGTATGCATTATTCGAAATAATATAACCATGTACAATTAAGTCGCACATTTGAAGAAAATCATCAAATTGAACAAAGTATTGAAATTATTTTATAATGAAAGTTTAGGATTTTGTGAGTTTATTACAAAACTAAGGAAATTATTTAGTATTATTTTACAGATTTATATAGGATTTTTAGCAAAAGAAACCTATGTTCGTAATATGTCTAACAAAAAAATGCTGAAACATTTTATGCATGCTTCAAATTAAATTTAAGTTGAGTGAAGGCGACAATTTGTGGTATAGAGGAAATTTAAAATACGTTTCAATAACATTTTGACCTTTAATCCCAAAACTTTACTCCATTCAAACTTCTATCCAATGATAAGAAAAAATTAATTCATGGGAATACGAATGACTTAGAATGCATTTGATATGTGGCATTTGGATGATGAAAAAATCACACATGAAGCTACAACTAAGTTGTTAAGTATTTAATAAAATTCTTATCAATTGCTTACATAAAGATATGTAAGAGACAAATCAGCTTCCCTTAATGTTTTTAACTCTTTACAAAAAAAAATATCAATTTTATATTAGTGTGTGTATGTGTGCGTGCGAGCGCGCGTGCATGTGAATGTATTGTATAAAATTCCAAGTTAAGATATATTGATTTAATTTTATTCTTAAATTGCATATATTCCAATTACTTCATCTTTCTTATCAAAATTTTACTTTTTATCTGATTTTATCAAACTTTTTCTTTGGAAATGCATGGGCATTACCTTTGTAATTTTGGGCTTTTTTGCTTTAATCTCTTTGGGAGTTTGATTTTCCTTTTTCTCTTTTTTTTTGTCCTTGTCTTCTTTTTGCTCATTCTCAAGAGTTGAATCCTTTAATTTATTAAATTCTGCTTCTGGATCAGGTACAGCAGCAAAAATATCCTGAAAAGCGAATAATGAAAAATATTTTTTTTATTTTCGTTTATAAATTAATATTCATCCTTATGTAATGAGAAAATACTGTTATTTATTTGTATATATTTCATTAATATTAGAAGGATATGTGAATTATGTGATCTTCATTTGTAATGATGTACTGGTTACAGTTAAGAATCAAAAATTTAGCTGTAAATATTCATTTATGAAAACTCTGACAAAACTAGTTCTTTTAAAAATCATCCAATAAATTTAGCTTACTACAAAGAAATTTTGTTAAACAATAGGGGAAAGACAAACACAAAATTTTCTGACCAGTGATTTGTTCTATCAACATTAAATCAGGGACTAAAAATTTTATGTAAGAACAAAACAATTCAGGATAAATTTATGAACTCAATAATAATTATCAAGGTTTAACTTCTTAGTATCATAAATTAAAAACAAACACTTTTTGAATCATTTATTCAATTTTTATAGATTGTTCTGTAAAATAATAAAATTGATTTTTAATACAAAGCACAAGTACTAAAAAGCATTTTACATGATTATATATTGCATTAATAATAGAAAAACATTTTTTAGAACTGCATTTTTTCAAAACTTTTCTCTTTAATGGATATAATATCAAATATTAAAATAAAAAATATAATTTAATAAAATGCATGTATTAGAAGCCTAATGGCATTTATTTATCATTTCCCTTTTCCATATTCTTCTTTTGAATGTAAAATACACAAAAAAAAAGGAAAAATAATGAAAACAAACCTCTCCTTTATTGTTAATATAATCTTCAATGGCATCAATTGCTTCTTTAAGGCTAGCTTTAGCAGCCTTTCCAAATTGTTCTTTGAAAGCCTCATATGGTTTTATTTGAGATTCTTCAATCCAAGCACTGTAAAAAAATATATAATTAATAATAATGCTAATTTAGTGATTTCTCACTTTGTCTTTATTATAAATCTGAAGATTTATATTAAATAGTAAATATTTTTGGCATTGAAGAATAAAAACATTAACAATTCAATTTTTTTGTAAATATGTATATGATTAAAAAATTCAAATTAATGAAAAAGCTTACTAATTATTAGATCCAAAAAAATATATGCAGTGTACTGAAGTTCCTTTTTTTGATGTACTGGATTTCTTTAGAGAAGTGGGTGGGAGAGATACCTGAAATTTTGTAACAATTATAAATAATGTAAGCTTACTCCCATTACATATCTGTTATGTATATCTATTTTAATATATCTTTTACACATATTAAATATGTGCATAAACGACAGATTTTAACAATAATAAAAAATTATAAGATGTAAATATTATTTAATAAAAGCATATATTTCATAATGTTTGGGAATATGTCCATTTATTTTTAATGAATTTCATAAAAAATACTGAAGCACATAACCAAACCTTGTCATGACTTTCTACAAGGTCTCAATAATGTAACCAAGCTTCATTCCTAAAATGAAGTTTTTCACATGATTGTTTACGATTGAATATTTGTCCATGTTCATGCTACATATATAAAAAAATAATTTTTAAAGTATAAATTATCAGAAATGATTATCGCTTAAACAATGGTGACACAGGCAACAAACAACGGTTTAAAGAGCGGCAAAATACAAGTTAGCTTTATTTACAACTTACCCGACCAGGCCATGGTGGAAATCCTTTCATTTTTGCCCTGAAATTGTTAAAGTAAGTTGCTTTAAATAAACATCTTGGAAAATAACAATATGAGAAATGCAAAAGACATATTTAAACGCAAATAATAAATATTTACCAGCATAATGTACCAATAGGATATACCTCAGCCATTATATGACCTTACCCGGCGCGTTTTCAACTCGGAGTGAAGTAATTTCAGAAACTGACTGTTTTTAAAATAATGGCGTCGGTTTGATGGAAACTTTTTTTATCTAGCATGGCCGTCCGCACCCTTGAGAAAAAATTTTTGTCTCGTTTCCGTTTCGTATTATCTCACTCATTGAATTTTATTCTCTTTCACTTATTTTAGCGTAAATTTCTAGTAAATCAGTAAAAAAAATTTTGTATTTAAATAAATATACATTTTGTTAAATTTTATATTTAATTAAATATAATATTATCTCACATTATTTGAATCTATTCATGCATATCACAAACGAGCGTAAAGAAAATGAATAAAACAACAAAGAATTCTATTTTTTTCACTAGAAGTTTTATATTATAATATTAGTGATGTTACTCTTAATTGCTAGCATATTTTTAACTTAAAAAAGAAACTAGAAAACAAAACATAGAGATTGCGTCCAATTATTTTCCACAATAATAGTAGTTCTAAATTGTAAGATTTTATTCCAGTCCTTAACCTTCAAACAATGTATTGATATGAATCTAGTTAAAAACTTTAACTGAATTTTGCAACAGAAATTCCATTTGAGATTTTTCTTTTCAAAGAAAAATTAATTTTTATTATTTAATGAAAAATGGGCTTGAAATCTTTATAATAGTTTTAATAGATGATAATAGAACACATCAGAATTATAGTATTATGAAATGAGAGACATTTGTTTACCTATGGTACTCTTTCTAAAGCATATATTTAATTTATTTACTGCAGCCATAACTAGACCTTTGATTTAACCCAGAATTATATTTAATATTTCTCTCTCCATTTTTCAATTGTCTTAAAAATAAGAAATATTAGAACATTCATATGTACTAACAAGATATTGATTGTTCAGAAGTAAACTTGTTCCCAGTTCAAGGGTTTTAGGCTGAATCACTATCTGTCTTTTTTGTTTATTTGTACTTATGTATAATCCTTAATTAAACTGTAAAATTAGTAATTCTGAGCAAAGAAAAGGCATTATAAAATGTATTTAATATGAAATAAATTTTTTAATTTCATGATTTCATGAAGATAATTTTGTGATTTATTAAATTATTTTCGGTTTCATCGACCGTGTTTATAATTATATTTATTATAGTGGAAAAGAAATATCTGACACTAATATGAACTTATATTAAATGAATTTGGATAAATTTTCATAATATATACATAACTTTATTTATAAAATTTGAAAATACTACAAATATAATAGAAACAATTTTAAAAAACTTTAGTAGACCTAGCGCACATTAAACTAAACAGTTGAAAACAAATTCATTTAAATATCATTTACAATTTCACATTACATTCTTAAAGTCATCATTAAATATGCGGATTGATGTTATTGCACTCCTATGCCACGTCCTTTTAATTTGTGATAATCTATTTTGAAATCAGAAAATTTAATTTTTGTACCGCATTAACTAAAAATATTTAAAGGAATTTGTTTCAGTTTTCATTTCCGGGATCCACGAAGATTCAAAAGGGCATATGAAAAGGCACTAACAACAATGCAATGTGTAGGAAAGGAAATCCTATTTACGTTTTACGAAACGCAGCTTTCGATTTAAACTAGAGGGAAGTAAGGCACGTAACATCCATCACTGGAGAAACTTCACTTTCATCCACATATAGGCAGGATCCTTATATTAAGAATTTAGAATGACATTCTCCAGTTGTACAGAGCATTACTCGGAATGGTCATAATAAAGTTGAAAATGGCCTCCATTTTTTTGAATAAAAGAATTGATATTATATCTTAGAAAGATCTTTCTTTTATATTTCGCTACTAATTACATTGTATCATAAAGTTGTCTTTTTTGGCCTATATTGTTCTATGATTGGAATTAATCGGGAGAAGAAATAATTCATCCTAATAGTTTGTCTTAGCAAAAGAGTGAATTTCATGCAGTTTTAATCAGAATTAAGCTCAGAATAAGAAATACAGAAATAATTGCTTTACAGAATTTCAATTGAAGTCCAAGACCTACGAAACTTAAGAAAATTATATTCAAGATCCACGGATAACGTACAGGTAAATGATAATTAACGTAAAATATATAATATACGATATTACAATGAAACAACAAATGTATAAAATTTCTCACAGACATACTTGATAGTATAGCTATACAAAACATTAGCCTAAAAATAAATAAAAGTAAAAATAAAATTTTTTTTCATATTAAATTAAATTTGCAAATAACTTTATTTGCCCTTAGAAAATTATTAGAATTAGGGAATTAAAATATAACGAAACATTATTTCAAAGACTTTTAATAAAAACAAATATATTAAGCTTTTAAATATTGTTAGAAATTTATTTTAATATATAATTAAATTATTGGTCCGTTGTATTTCATCACTTAGTATTTTAGGCTTGTGTAATTGAAATATTTTTCCTTAAATTTACAAAAATTAACATCCGATTAATTTAAAGATGTCAAAACTTATATTTTTTCCCGCAACAATGCTTTCTAAATCTCATATTTAAGTAGATTACAAAAATATAGTTATAAAAATTTAATTAGAAAAATGACTAGAAACTGTAAAAATATTTTCTAGAATGATTTTCTCTTTAAACATCTAAATCACACAGTTTGGGCGGATTTTATTTATTTATTTTGAGTCATATTTTTCAATGGAAATTATTAGTACTTTGTTAATTATTTATATATATATATATTATGCAAAAAAAATCAACTTGCTGATAATAAAATTTATTATAATTATAAACGTGAAACTAAAACCTACATCATAAATAGATGATTTCAATAATTTTATTAACTGCTTTTAATCACTGCTTGAACTGCTACTGCTGCTAGAACGACGAAAGCCATGGAAACCTTTATGCAATGCATAAGCACCAATTCCAGCTCCAGCGATCGGCAACCCGTATTTTAATGCTTTTTTGTGGGCTTTCTTTTGTTTTTTTAATGCTTTCTTCTGCAATTAAGAAAATAAAATATAAATGAATAAATTTTATATTTACTTTTTTGTTTTCCCATACATCGAATATCTAACATGTACATTTTTAGATACTTATTTTACTCATACATTGATTTAACCTCTAATAAATTATAATTTTCTGAAGAATAACAAGTTTTAATTAATGAAGATTCTTTATTATTAATACCTGATAGTTTTGAGTTATAATTTTATAAAGGTTCTAGTTTCCAGGTTAAATTGCCACCAGTTAAATTAATAAAATTAGATAACTTATAAGATAAAATTACATTATATAATTAAAATATGTTAGTGTAAGTGCATAAATATGTAAGAAATTTTTGGCCGAATATTAATTGAAAGTTTTAAAATAAATAAAGACTTAATGATTTTTATGACTTAATGATAATATTTTTAGAAGTTCGTCTGATCTACCATGTTTTTGAAGAAAATCGAATTGTTGATCTGACGGCGAATTCGCGAAACATAAAAATCAAGTGTTCGTATTTCAAATAGATTATCAGATTACTTGAACTTTATTATTTTTTCAAACACACAACAATGTTTTGAAATTAATTTGCTCAACATAACATGATTCATACATTTTGTGAAATTCATATTCACAAAGAACCCCAGTTAAAACAAAGGTAATGAAAATGTTGACACAAAAAAATAAACTCAACACCATGCAAATGACATTTGTTAACTTTAAATACATATTCCCAAATCTCCCTATTTTCAACGTTTTACCAGATTTAAATGTTCACTGAAGGATGTTGCCGTTGCTACGGCAGCTCCCAGTTTTTCTCCTAAGGCGCCTAATTTGCTGTGCTGAAAAATGGATTATGTTCAGAAGACTTAAAATCTGATTAAATGTATAAGATTCATTGAGCTCATATGTTGATAGCAATAAACACGCAGAGCAAATTGACAAAAGTTTAAGACTGGAGTTTTGTAAATTTCAAATCAAAAAAAGAATTCTTGAAATGCATATATTGAACTCAAATTATAAATAAATTTTCCAGTGATAGTTTTTTTATAAAAATAAAAAGCTGCATAGATGGCCTTAATATAAAGGAAAAGAAAAATTTTAGAAAATTAAAAATTTTAAGCAGCTTGCTGTATTTTCATAAAATTAAAATATTCAATGTATTATTACAAAGTTTTTTATGTACTTACACCTCCTAGTAATGCAGTTGATCCAAGGACACCTGCAACAGCCATTCCTGCTTTATCTAAAAAGCCTTTGCTTTTCTCTGATTTCATGGAATGAGAATTTCCTCCATGTTGAGTAGAATAAGATGTGTAAGTTCCATTAACTTGCTGTGGATAAGGTGATGGATGACCTGAAGGTGTCTGGGGATATGTTTGTGGATTCTGATCAAAACAATGTGACAACAATTAATAAAAACAAAATAAAAATATAAATTATACACCTTTAAAATAATATGAGAAAAGAAAAATTATCTGAATTGACTTACATTTCCAAAATTTGGCTGCTGTGGATAGGGAGGATTATTTTGTGTATGAGGCATTCCAACATAATTAAAACCATTATTATTTCTTGGATACATCACTGGTGCTGATGTATTGGCACCAGTATAAGGTGGAACGGTCTGACCTAATAGAGCAATTAAAGGATAAAAAATTTTATGTAATTTATCTTAAGTTCAAATCACTGAAAAATTAAAATTAACATACCTGTTGCTGGAGAATATCCTACATTTGGTGGAATTATAAGTCCAATATTTCTGTTGGAACAGGGATTTTCCTCAAAATCAACTGAGTAGATTTGAACTTGTCCATCTACAGCAAGATTTGTAATATAATTAAATGGCAATCTGTGATTAAATTCTGCAAAATGCTGACCATTGAAGGCAATCTGAAATAAATTAGAAAAAATTGAAAGAACAAGAAGTGCAAAGGAAATTAATTCATTTTACATAGTTTTCTCAAAATAACATATTCCTTGGAAACCGATTACTTTGTAAACATTATTAGCAAAAATGACAATGCTTTTAAATACATTGAATTTTAATTTCACTGAATCCCAAAAAAATTTTATGAAACAAAAGTTAAATAAGAAAAATAATATCGGATGTGGTGTACCTTGAAATGATTGGGTTCACAGAGAATAAGAAGCTCAAAATTTTGTCCAGGATAAATTGGCATTGTCCCAAAATTCTCCTCGTATCCCATTTGTGAACTTTGAATACTATTTCTTGCAATATATTTCTGATCAAACCGGGGGCATATCTGAAGGGCAACATCTCCCTTAGGGCCATTCAGAAGATTTACTGCAAATCTGTGACATTGAATTGCCATATTAGGAAATTCTAAATTTAACAATTAAACCCCCAAATAAATACTTTGTTTAATTATTTATTAGGAATTATTTTCTTTTCTGCCTTATTGGAGGTTCAAGAAAAGGCAGAATGTTATTTTTTTTTTACTTATTTGAGCTGCTTCATTTGGAAAAAGTTTAATACTAAATTTGGTAACCAAGGAACTTACCTGTTTGATTCATAAAGAGTAAATCCCCTAATCCTTATCAGTTTACCAGGATAAATTCCCCTTGGAATTGTTATGTTAAAAGGCACAACCTACAATGAAAAATACTAAATTTTGTTGCAATTCTTGCAATCAATTTTCATTTGATGCTGCAGTCATCTAAATAAATTATGCTAATATGAACTTTACTCTCGATTCACCAACAATGATCCTTTGAAATCAACTTATCAGAAACGAATCAGGATTTAGTTACATATAAAATTTAAAGGAAAATGTAGACACTTTGCAACAGTAAAGAAATTGGTGAAAAAATATAATTTCAAACTTACTGGATTTATTATGCGATCCATGTTGCCAAATAAAATATGTTTCTGACTATTTTACTCTTGCAAAAAATTATATTATTATCAAGATAACGGTATTTGTAAGAAATTACACAGAAAATGAAATATCATCCAACACTGAATAGAGCAGATATCACACGGATATTGCGATCATGCTCGCGGCTGTCAGTGTTATTTCGTGTAACTTTGACGTCATGCATTACGAAACCGATTCCTGTGGCGGTCCGCATTAATGACTTATCAGGGCAAATGAATGAAACTTATTGCTAAAAAAAATAATGAAATCGGGCCTTTTAAAAGAAATCCAAAGGATGGCGCATTCGCAAAGCTAACCTAACCTGAGGTATTATGCCTACCGGAAATGTGAAGTGTTACATTATGGAATATCCTAGAATTCGCGCGACAGATGTGACGTCACTTATTTCCGTAGCTATAGTTACCGTTTATGAAAGCAGAACGGAAACCGATTCTTCTGTGAAAGTTTGTGAAAAATGGTCGACGACGATACCGACAGAAAGCTGTACCTCATAAATATAATTGCAAATTTCTTTTGCCTTGATCCCGACGAAAAGTGTATAAAAAACGTTAAAGACGATGAGAGCTTTGAGAGGTTTTTGAATGATTCTTCCTGTTCTCTTTTATCTGTTTCTAGTTGGAATGACTCTCTTTTAAGCAGCAATGAGGTAATCGTAATTAGAGTACATAAACAAATTAATTTTTTAATTTTACTGCATTTCAGTAATTTTATGTCACATATAAATCGGGATAAATAAAAAAAAAAATTACTTTTTAAACCCACACATCAGCAATTTGATCTGTTCGATTGCTAATTCACCAGTTGTCGGATTTAAAAATATTTTTAATTCAAAATTTATGAATTCGCAAATCAAATGTTTGCTGATATTATGCAAAATCATTTATAATGTGGATATTAAATATTTCCAATTTTTCACCACCTCTGTAAAAGCTCCATTTCAGAAAGGAAACGCAACAGCGTTCCTTTTTTAATAAAGTAAAGCCGAATTTTGCGATTAGAATCCTAAAGACGAATGTAAAACATTGGATCTCTGTTTTAACATTCGATTTAGGGATAACATCAAGGCATGAAAATAAATACTGTTCATCCCTTTCTAAGGTGCCGTCCGCGGAATCCTGTGCATCCAACCAGAGAAGAATAATATTTCTCAAGGAAATTACTTCTGTTTTGACTCCTGAAAACGTGAAATCAGCAGTTATAGTGTTGGCACAGGATGGATCTCCGATTTCTTCATTTTACTGTGCATTAAGAACTTTTTACATCCCTGTTTTACTCAATTGCTTTGAGGAAAAGGAACCGCAACTGCAAAAGGTATTAATGGACCTCGAATCGAGACTGCGATTTGCTTCTTGCCAAATTCCTGAAGGCAGAGATTGTTCAGGTAATGTTCGATTACAGGATTCTATCATATTAATAAACATATGTATATATATATGTAAACACATACATACGAAACATATAATCTCTTATTGTTTTAATTTTTATTTAGTATTGCAATTAAATTTTAATGTACAGTAAAGCTTCCTGTTTGGTAATAAAAATCTTTTTCCATGATTAAGTGAGCCTCTTTAAGACATTCAACTACCACAGCATAGTTTCGCTGTAACACTGAGAAAAATTAACTTTTTTTATTTCGGGAGATTCGTCTGAAGCATATTTTGTATTACAATTTATTTCGTTTTATATAAATGAAAGCAGATAAAGTTATTTTTATTTATTTTTTTTAATTTCAGTAATCACAAATGTTTTAGAAGAAATAAGTTATTGGAAGACCGCAGCAGACTCATCAAGTAACGCCAAAACGAAAAATGAAGCTGAAGAATTCGTCGCTATTTTAAAAAATGTTGAAAACGATTTTATGTAAGCTCTAAAAAATCGCAAAATTTTCATAATGAAATAGTCCTTCGCGAGATGCTCACACATTTTTTGATTGGCATAAAAATATCTATTTGATCGATGTATTTATGAATATTCATGCAATGGTTTATCCCATTTACATTCTTTGGTTTATTTCTGTGTACTTTTTAACATGTTTTCGTGGCCTCATATGTGTTTGAAAGAAAGCCTAAACTGTATCATACAACTGTGGATAAAACTAGTAGTGGAAATATGTTCATGCCATCTGACAGTAGCATAAATTGCTGTTAGGATCTGCTAACAAAACATTCCAATGAATTCGTAGCTGCAATTAAAACATTTATGTTTTTTATGGAAGACGAAAATTTAAGCTTTGAATTTCCAGTTCTGCATCAATGTATTACTTCCCGTTCTTGTGCTGTAAATCATCTCATATTTTGATATCCTCACATTTTTCTTTTAGTATTTATTTTCATGAATGATCGTTTGAAAAACTTATATATATATACAGATAGATTTAAATTCATACGATTCAATAACGAGGGAAGGAATAGAAAAACAATTTTAATCTAGTTGCCTCTTAAATAGTTCGACTTCCACTTTTCTTCGTTTATTCATTGAAATTACTAACTTTTTATTTCTCTCTTTATGATTTGGTGACTTTTTCTACACAGCGAAAAACATAAATCTCCTTATTTCCGCGGAATACATTTAGTCTTATTATTATCCATTTACAGTAATATGAAGAACACTCAGACGGTTGATTTAGATGTAATCATAGATGAGACAATCGCCATGTTAGATGATCTATGGTGTGCAAATTCGTGCTCGTATCCTCAGACAAGAATGGAAAAGCTAATGGATGTAATTGGTAATAGTATTGTATTTTATTTGCAACAAAAACTAGGAAAATTCGCAATCTGGACAGAGGATTTCAATGTGATTTCTGATATTATCGACTGTGTAAGTGAAGCGTAATAAACGATCCAATCAATTTTCATGTCTTAAATATGTATAAGAGGCATTGTAATTTTTGTAGGGAGTTGCGGCTTGTTTAAAATGGAACAAAGCAATTAATCAGCTATGTAAAGTTGATTGGTCCGGTTCGAGTGGCAGAAAATGGGAAAAAAATCCACCCGTACATGAGCTTTGTTCTGCGTTCGCAAACAGATTGGTCGAAATAAAGAGTTTAAGATCAGCCCACCAACAGCTAACTAAGCTTCTCTCTTCAAGTGAAAAAAAAGAAATGGAAACTGATTCCTCATTTTCATATTTTAATGGTGATTATTGCAACAAAAATCATCCTCATTTCTATTAAAGCTCCAGAATATTGAAAAATAATTAGATAAACTTTAAATATTATAACAATTGTATCTTTACCATCTAGGGTTCTTTGGATTATTCAAAGTGAAAATTCTTTCATAAAGGCTGTATAAAACTATTATGTATTATCAGTTTAATTTCTGTATCATGCTGTTTAAAAAATATGTCGTATGTACTTGCACTACATAATTTGCAGATTATTAAGATAGAACTCTTGCTTAAGAGAACTTAGATATATTTCCTTCTGCAGTTAAGAAAGAAAATATTTTAGGTAAAGTAATTGTAAAAATAAATTTCTAAGTGTTCGACAAAGAATAAGGAGGAATTGTAAACGGAAGAAGTAGGTATTTAATTATATGGATAAACTATAGAGTAACAATGTTCATGATTAACTGATTGATTGGTGTGATGAAGTCATATTTGAGCCTTTATATCATTTATTTTTAACTAGTGAAGGAAATGATGATAAAATTTTATCTTGGTGGAATCTTTTAAATTTTAAATTATCATTTTTAATTATTATTATAAGTGTTATATTCGAATTTTCTGCAGGTTTGAAACCAGAAATTTGTAGTATTTATACAGAATCGCAATGGAAGTCTGCAGTATCTCTTTTTCATAAGTCCTTGAATCCGGCTGAAAAAAGAGTTTCTATGAAGCTCAAAAATCAACTACGACATTTAAAAGCTAACACGATTCAGGTTATAATTTATAACATTAATAATAGTATTAATTATTAGGAATGCATAATCCAATTAATTTGAGACTATTATAACTTTTAGTTTAAATTTCATTTCTTCTATAAGTAAAAATTCTTAAATTTGCACTGTAATAATTGCAAAGACCAATTTTTCTACCAGCAAAGCATTTTTGAACCACTCATAAATTATTACCTATATATTTATTACTATTATATAAAAATAGAGACGGTTTCAAATTTAGTTGTCAGAAATACGTGAAAAATTTTGACAATCTAAAAGCGTAGAAATTCTTTATTATTTATATGTTATAAGTTACATAAATAACTAGTAAATTCAAATTAAACTTAATATTAAATATTTAAATTCGAATTTTTATTAGTTATTTACTCTATTAATTTTCTCATGACTCTATTTTTCAAATTTTATTAAGCCAATAAAATAGTAAATATATTTAATTTTTACTATTTTTTATTTTAAAAATTTTGCTATCGATTTATTCTCTACTAGAATTTTTTCTAATTCTAAAATGCTAGAACTGTTTTCACATCCAAGACACGCAAAAAATTCTCGTTAGATATTCAAAATAAATTATCTTTTCAGTTGCTTTCACAAGAAAAGCTACTTTAGCAAGAGTTTGCTTCCATTTATAAATGTGAAATATTTTTAATGTAATTCATACATTTTTTTTTTCATTATTGTCAGAATAAGAATAAATCTCTGTAAATTTGGAAATAATTTACATATTTAGATAACATTCTAAATAATATTATGATATATCAATATATCTGAATAAAATAATTAATGTGTTCATATTATTCTATTTTAGCTTCTGCAGGAATTTAGAAGATACAGAGAACTTATTAAGAGACCTGTCATTTTGTTAAATTTAACTGCTGAAAGGGAAAATCTGTTGGCGTTATTACAGCAGTATATTGACAAAATTGATATTTATGACGAGTCAGCTGGATCCTTGCTTGAAATGCCTCCTGTGGTTTGTAAAATTTATCGTGTTAGGGAAATTAAATCTAAGGTAAATAAATTGTATCTACTTACAAAACACCCGTATGGATTAAGGCGAAGACACTTTATTAATTTGAAATGAATAAACGTATAGATACAAGATGTGATGGAAGTAAATGTGGAAATTCTTCATGATCTATCAGGATGTGCCGGACTCGAGGAAGCTTGTAAGTCTCTCCTGGATCAGCTTACTAAAATCGAAAATGAACATTTTGAGCAGTGGATTAAAGATGTTAATGAAAAAATCAACAATAAAGAATTAACGTAATAATTTTACATATTATTTTTTCTGATTGTGGTAGATATTTAATAGAACTATCTGCATTGTAATTATTTAACGACTCTTTGAAGATTGTCCACCGAGAGTAAAGTTCTGCAATTAAATAAAGACAAGATGACGGAGGTAAATTATAATCCAGCTTTATTTCGGTTGATTCGAGAAGTTCGACAACTGTCAATTATGGGTTTGCTAATTCCAGCCAAGATCAGAGAATTATCGGAAAGAGCTACGAAATTCGCTAACCTGGCCATGTCTTTAGAACAGGCAAGCACAATTTGATTGATAACATGAAGATACCTGCTATATATTTACGGTTTATGTTATTAATGTACTGTGCTCAAATAATTGCAGATTGCCAATTTTTATAACAATGTTGGAGACAGAATAATTTCTTCGCAGAGACCAATGCTTCTGCCGATAGCTCAGGATCTGGATAGGCTTATAAATAAGCAGCAGAGCGTAACTTGGAGTGATGCAGAAGCAGTATATAAATACATTGTTAAATTACAAGAAATTGTGGAAAGACTGTCCAAAGAATGCAATAAGTTAGCTTTCTATCACAATCAAATTCGTATTAAGGTGCAATAAATTCATGAGTTCTACAAATAAAAAAATGGTTTCTTTAATGAAAATATATACAACAAAAATATTTCATTATTCGATGACTGAGTACATAAAATGAATTTATGAAAAAAGATTGATAATATAAAAGAAAAGGAAATATTATAAGAATTTATATAGCAAAATAGTTATAATCTAAAAAACACATTATTCTCTTATTTATTATTATAAATTTAATTTTTCTTATTCTAAGGTTGTGCATTTAATGGATGACGACATAATCCGCCAAAACAATGCATGGAAGCAGGGATTAAGAGATATCAAAGAAATTATATCTCACGTTGAAAACCTTAAATTCCCTCATATGGAATCCTGGAAATTACATTGGGATTACCAGCTATATAAAGCACTTGAAAGGCAATATCAACTTAGATTATGTAATTTGCATTCACATTTTCCCGAATTCAAGGTGGAACTTATTTATAGGTTACTGGTTTTTTTGGTCTAAATTTCTGAAGTTTCCGTTCGCGTATTTAATTCCCCAAATGCTGTAAAATATTGAAAAATTTATTGTGCAGGCAACAAAAGCTTCAGTTTCATCCACCAATAGAAGAAATTCGCTTGAAGTATTACAGTCAAGTGAAAAAGTTTCTTTCTATTCCATCGTCATTCAAAGGTGTGTCAGATGGCGTCAGCCCTCTTTTTGCTACAATCATTCCAAGGTGAATACAATGAACATATATACAATTTTTAAATGGATTAGATTTAAAATTTTTTTATGAATTCATATATACACTCGAATTGCTTTAAATATTATATTAAAGGGAAAAAATTAGATGTCCTAGTTGGAAGAACTGATAGTATATATAGGGTCCTTTAGCACATTTTTATAAATGTGAACCGAAGCCAATAGATATTATAAAAGCAATCTAATATTTCTTTCTCATGTATAGAAATGCAAGTCGCTTTGGTGTTGTTTTCATCGAATCAGAAAATTTATTTCAACAATTAGAAAAAGTGCGGCATAAATGGATCAAATGGGTGTCCCTAGGAGCTGTAAATTTAGATGAACTAATAGAAGAAAATTTAAAAGAGGCAGACGACTGGGATCAGAATTTTAGAGCATCCAAAACTTTGGCTCAAGAAATAGCAAAATTGCAATGGTAGGCAGTTTTATGTAACAATTATCATTTTTTATTTTTATGCTTACTAAATGTCTTATAGAATTCAAAATGGATTCAAATCGTAATATTGGATTCATTATATTTCATATTTCGCGCTTATTACATATAATTTATTTATAATTCCTTAAAATTGTAAGTTTGTGTATTAATAGTAAATTAATTGTAATTTTAAAACTATTAATCGAGTAGAGTAACATCAAAAAGCCAAAGTTCATCATAAATCGTTGTTAAATGAATTTAATTTTGTAAAACTAATGAAACTAAAAATGTTAATCAAATACATCAGTAATACATGTTCTATAGCTTATATGATTTGTCAAACCTTTATGTGCACTATGAAATATTTATATACTTTAAAAAAATTAATTTTTTGTTCTGATGTTTTCAAATACCACTTTCCCAGATGCTTTGCGTTTTCTGTTTATATGTTCCGAATTTTCCAAGCCAATTTATTATAGAATTTTTGCTTACTCTATTTTTCTGCAATTGTTTAAACTGAAATACGTTTACAAGTCTCAAGAAATCAGCTACAGTGTAAATAATTAATAAAATTAACCTTTAATATTTAAATGTTTTATCTTCGTATATGATTTTGAATTTCGAAAGGAAGACGAACTTTCTAAAATATTTATAGAAGTTGCATTTAACATTGCTTAGAAAAAGAGACAATTTAAGAACTGTCTAACGAGAATCTAATTTAAGTAACGATGAGAGGATTGGTTGCATCATCGTGAGCGTTCTCCCCATCAGAGGTGAAATGGAGATTCATAATCGCCGTTATTGGGACGCCCTTGTCACATCTCTTCAGTGTTCCATTTTGAGAGACATAGCTCACTTTGAAAATTACATCGCCGAAGCTTCTCAAGTTCTAACTACCCGGCCAAAGACAATGTCGGAAATTGGGGAGGCACATATTAAACATGCTCAGATAATGGATGATTCTTCTAAGGTATATAGCTTATGTGTTATAAGATTTATTTCATGTAATTTTATAATTTACTCGTTTAATATGTTGTAGATGCTGAAAGCACTTGAGTCAATCGTACGAAAGAACAAGGTTCTTGCCAATTGGACAAAAGAAAGAATAGAACCAGTAAACAAAATCCTTTCGCAGTGGGACAATTTTCAGTCGAATTTGGTTAATTACAAGTCTTTAATAGGCAGGCAGGTCTGACTCAAGATTGTAATTCAACAAAGTCTAAATTTTTTGATACTGTTTCGTAAAATGTATCATAAGAGTCTAATAATCGACAGGTAGAAGGAATGAAGGCGGCTTTGCAAAGCGAAATTGATAATCTATTATTAGAATTGGAAAAATTTGAAATACGATGGAATCAACTTAGACCAAAGGAAACAGATATTCAAGATGCCTCTGGGGAAGCATTAAACAAAAATATAATCCTAATAAAGGAAAAGAGCGACGAATGGTCTGAATTGAATTCTAGAAAGGAAAAACTGCGGTGAGTGTTATTTATTGCAGGATATCATTTATTATAGATGAGTCAAATTGGTCAAATTTACACCTTCTAGAACTTATAAAGTTTGAAATTAATTAAAAAAAAACTTATTTTTTTAACTTCGAAGCTTAACATAATTACATACTATTAATAATAATAACTGTTACTACTATATATTTAAGAAATAATAAAACATGGTAAATAATTATAATCCTCATATTAGAAACTTATGAAAAATGGGATATTAACAGTGAAGACTGCGGACGGTTCGGTCTACCAAAACCAGATTTCGGACTCTTTGAAAAACTTGAAGCCGATCTTTCTCATTGTAAGATGATTTGGACTTTCTACGAAGAATTTCATTCTGATTTAACTAATTTTGCAAAGGAAGAATGGATATTTTTCCGAAATAAACTTTACAAACTTGATGAATTCCTTGATAATTGGAAAACTAAAGTAGAAGAAAAGGAAACTTCGGCGTTGACCGTGAGGATGCTTCAAGAAATCAATGATTACAAAGTAAATTTCAGTCCTTTTTATTATTACATTTTACGATGTGTTCTAAAATTGGCTTAGATGAAAATCTGTTGATCTTTTAGTGTCATATTTTAGACATTTGAATTTGCAAAGACCAAACAATGGCAGTTATTGCCATATCAGAACAATCACTGTCTCAGAGTACATTTTTAAAATCGATAAGGATGTATTTACCGAAAAATATTGCTTGAAAATAGGGCCAGGGAGTTACGTATAATTATCTATTTTTTTAAATTGTTTCACACATTTGTTCCTCATATCTCGTAAAAAATTGTTTCTAGGTCTTAATTCCCGTTTTGAAGTATGTCAGAGGTGAAATGTTCAGCGACAAGCACTGGTTGGAAATGTTTTCATTTCTTGAAATGGCAAATAAAGCTCCAGAAATTTTAACTCTGGAAGATTTTTTGTCCGTGAAAAATAAAATTATTAGCTCAGAGGAACAACTACAGGTAAAAACGCGTTAAGTACAATTTCCTTTCCAAAGGAACAAGCGAATGAATTTATTATTTAGTTATTTGCATCTGCAGGAATTAAACAATCGTGCTGCAAGTGAAATATCCATTCGTCAGGCTCTAAGCGAGTTGGAAGCCTGGGAGGTTCAAGCCCGGTTCACTCTCGCTCAACATATGGACTCGAAGAATAACATGCTTATGCTAATAAAAGATTTTGCGGAGGTTCTCAATAAAATCGGAGACAACCAGTGTTTGCTGCAGTCAATATTAAACTCTCCTAACTCGAAGAATTTTTCAGATCGCGCAGGTATCTGGGAAACAAAACTGACTAATCTCGACTCAAGCGTCAGGAACCTGAACCTCGTGCAGAGAAAGTAAATTTTACTTCCATAATTGCGATATTATTGGTTCTTTGCACCAAATGTATAAGAAAGCTTGAACGCTGGACAACTGCTCATTTCAGATGGGTTTACCTCGAGCCGATATTTCAGAATGGAAATTTCGCCGTGGAACAGGGACGTTTTGAGCGTGTGGACCAAGATTTTCGTTACATCATGTCAGAAGTGTGCAAAGATAATCACGTTACATCTTTGACGAGAATTGTAAATGTTAATCAGACCCTTAACCTTTTGGTTGATCAACTTGCGAGATGTCAGAACAGTTTAAACGAATATCTTCAGGTACCTCTCTAAAGTTAGGTTAAATAATTTTCCATCAATTAATTTCTATTCTGTGAAGTTTTAAATTCTCTGTAACTGTTATCAAACAGTCGAATGTTAATAAAATACCGATATTTAATTTTCTCTTATTTATTATGAGCTTTCAATACTTTATGGAGGTGAAAAATCTAAAACTGAGTATATTTTTAAGAACATTCAATGTAAAATTTAGTACCTTACTTCGATGAGTTCCGGTGAAGAATTGAGAAAACCAAAAATATTTATTATCAATATTAATTGATTTTTAGCTCTTATAAATATGCTAAGAAAATTTTGCAGTCAGGTTCGCAAATACCGCCATAATTGGAGAAAAAGAAAAATGCATGAGAATGATAAGGCAGGAACATTTATATGTCCCAAGTTATTTTCCTAGACCTGATTGACCATTTGTTTTAATAAAGGAAAAAAGAACAAGTTTCCCCAGATTTTATTTTCTGGGAGACGACGACCTGCTTGAACTTCTCGGGCAATCAACGAAAGAAAAAGTTATCCAAACACATGTAAAGAAGATTTTTTCTGGAGTGAATTCGGTTGTGATGGGGAATGGAATGGTAAGGAGCGTGAAATCCCTACATGGGGAAATAGTGGACCTACTCTCGCCTGTGCCAGTAACAGCTAAAATCGAGGTAAACTGACCGACAGCGGTGAGCAAAACTGTCAAATAATAAAGCAACTTGTTCAAAACAGGAAAGATAAAGTTTTTTGTTTTGAAATAAATACAGGATTTGTGGATAAAAATGTATAAAACAGTAAAAAATTTTTTATTATTTATTATATTTAATATTTAAATTATACTTATTATTTAGTGATATTTTAATGTGTTTGAGTATTTTATTATTTGGTTGAACAAATAGTATTTCATTAGTTCACTAAAGAAGAATTCTAAAAATGTTATGCAGTACATTGCTAGTTGATAAAGGTGTTCATCTGTTTATTGAAAACGATCATATTAAGCATATAAAAATTTTTTACTATCTTATATTTATATTTATGATCCTACATAAAAAATCAACAGCGCAATAAATTATGCGAATCAAGTACATTTTAAATTAATGAGAATGTATTTAAAATAATAAATACTTTAAAATAAATATTTCAGAAAAGAAAAAAAATGTGGGTACTACTAATGATAATTTAATTATTTCAGGAGTGGTTAATTAATTTGAACAATGAAATTAAAGAGACCTTAAGAAAATACGTTTATGAATATGAGTCAAAATATGCATCTGGTGACGCGGATTTGACTAAGTTTCCATCCCAAGTGCTGTGCTTAGGAGAATCACTTCGGTTTACAGCTAAATGTGAAGAATATATAACAAATGGGAAACTTCATGAGTTTTACAAATTGCTGAAGGTAATAACTGATAAAATTACAATACTAGTGCTACAATTTTATATATCATCTGTCCTACATGTATAGTAATAATTGACAATTAATCTTCCGGTTGATATACGTGGACTGACGGTACATATTATTTCGTTAAAGAAAAGATGGTTTTGTTTGTTGAAATGTGGGAGGCATTCGTTTAGTATAGTGCAGAATCTTTCAAATGAAGTTACCAAAAAGAATCCAAAGAGAAAATTGTATCGACACTTTGCATAAACCATGGCAATATTATGGTGCGAGATGATAGAAAAATAAAAGGGCTCACAAAACTATGACACGCAATAACTGCGTGATGATCACAAAGGGTTGTTTTGCATCAGTGTTGTTGGAATCTTTATTTCGGAAAGTGGGAAGAAGAAAAATTTGCCGTTATGCTGAATTTGAAGGGAATTCGATGCCCGCACCATTTTCCTAATGTTTAACTGTCAGACATCTGGAGTGTAACCGGGTATTCGGAAAAGGTAAAAATTTTCTGTGTCATCGTGGATAAAGCAAAAATGAAATATTATTCTTTTAGTACATTTTAAGCTGACAACAGGAATTTTGCCTCCCAGAGAAACACAAAAGCATCATTGCTTTTCGGTAGTCATTGTTCAAAATGATAAACTTCTGCATCGTTGGAACCATACACGTGTTAAGAAGATTATTTAAAATTTGTCGCGTTGGCTTGTTAATTATTTTTGCCTAACACGTTGTGAACTTATTCCTTTGAGATTTAATTAATGTGAACCACTTGCTTAAAAATATAAACAATACCTGTGGAATAATTCCCAACATTTACGGAGAATTGTAAAAATATTTGCTGGATTTATTTTTTCACCGTATTGGCTTTTTGTAATGTAATAAGTAATGAAGAAATATATCGTTACTGCTTTAGGGAAAAATTGACGTTCTGGGTTATTTTACGCAATATCATTTATTATATTTCTTATATTGTTATAATATAGTTATTATATTATGTATTATACGCAATAGTTATTATTATATCAGAAATCGATTTTTATCTTTTCCTTTAATACGGCAGGTAAAATTAGATTCTGATTCAAGAGCTTCTTTAGATAGCAATAATGAAGATGGCGTAATGGAAATAAAGTTGAAAGCTTTAATTTTAGAAGAAACTCATCATATAAAAATTGTGGAGACGCTCTTGGAGAATAATGTCACCTCACTTAACGATTGGAACTGGCAAAAACAACTGAGGTAGCAATTTTAAAATAATATAAATAATATATAATAATAATATTAAAATAATATAAATAAATAATATAATAAACTTAACCTTTCTTCTATTTTAGTTATGATATGTTATAATAAAATAAACATATTATTAATTTCATAGCATAAAAAAGATGTTATTAAGGTAAGAATGAAATTTTAACTCATTCAACAGGTATTATATGACTTCGGAAAGGAAGGTAATAGTAAGAATGTTAGATGCCGAACTGGAATATTCCTACGAATATCAAGGAAACAGTTCAAAACTTGTTCGTACCGAACTGACCGAGAGATGTTTCTTGACCTTAACACAAGCAATGCACATGGGTCTTGGAGGCAATCCTTTCGGTCCTGCAGGGACTGGAAAAACGGAATCGGTGAAGGCACTTGGTGCGCTTCTTGGACGACAAGTTCTGGTATTTAATTGCGATGAGGTATTTCGATTAATTACGTAAAATATTCTTCCAACTATTTCCGGAATTTCCAGATTCGCAGCAATTTATAAGATTAACTGTTCCAGGGGATCGACATTAAATCCATGGCCAGAATCTTTGTTGGCTTGATTAAGTGCGGTGCCTGGGGATGTTTTGACGAGTTCAACAGATTGGAAGAAACAACTTTGTCGGCCGTTTCTATGTTGATTCAACCCATTCAAACATCCTTGCGTGGTAAAAAAACAACTGTCATGATTTTAGATAAGGAGGTAACTTGATTTGTAATCAACCATCGAAATGCCCATTTGAAGAACTAAGTAAAAGTAACAACATATTTCTTTATTAGAATTCAGTGAATATATGTTTCCTTATTATAGATGTTTATAAGAAATTATAATAATTAAACATGTGGAAAAGAAATTCAGAGGGACTTTTACATATGTTTTACTTTTCCAGGTGGAAATGAACAAGAACTGTGGCATATTTGTAACGCTAAATCCTGCAGGAAAAGATTACGGTGGTCGTCAGAAATTGCCGGACAATTTAAAGCAACTTTTTCGGCCCGTCATCATGTCCGTTCCCGATAGAGAAGAAATCGCTCAAGTCGGATTGTACTGCGAAGGCTATAAAAATGCTAAGATCATCGGAAGAAAACTGGTTGAAGTATTCAACACAGCAAAGTAAGCATAATATGAAAGATGGAATTAAAGGCTTCAGGATTCAAAGAACATGTTGGATCCTGCTTACAATGCATTCTCATAAGATCTACGTTGCGTTGAAGAATAGGTTTTATAAAAATTTTATCATTTAAGCAAAAACTTTCATTTGCCATATTTTTATTAAAACGTTGTTTCACTTAGTTTATTTTTCATTCTTTCTTTATTTGAAAGCATTTTCTACTTTATTCCCGTTGATAGGTGCAAATATGAAGATATTAACATGAACTTTTCAGAATAAAAGAGTAGCCAGACGCCAAAAACTGGAAAAAATATTGAGATAATAATAGTCCGATTCATTTCTATTTCGCTAGGTGCCTATTGTCCAAAAGGCAGCACTATGATTGGGGGCTGAGAGCATTAAAAACTGTTTTATGGAGCTGCGGAAATCTGTTTAAAGAAGCTCATAAACAGAAGAAGCTGGAACATGCATCCGAAATGGAAATGGCTGTTGAAGCGCTTCGTTTCAATACTCTATCTAAGCTGACGTTATCTGATTCAGTTTTATTTGACAAAATAGTACGGGACGTCTTTTCCGACGTGAAGTTTCTCAAATTTGACGGTCAAAATTTGACCGATATCCTGAGATCTAGTGCTGAAGATCTTGGACTGCAAATTAGCGAATATCAAGTAACGTGAAAGCTATAAAAAAAATTAACTTATATTTTTCAGATTTATACAGAATTTTCAATTTTCAGGTCAAAAAATGCATAGAATTATACGAGCAAATGCAGCAAAGGATGGGAGTGACTTTGATAGGACCATCGGGAAGTGGGAAAACTACTATTATTAAACTGCTGAAGCACGGATTGGAAAAATTGAACAGACATGTTAAATGTTATATCATGAATCCAAAAGCCATGCCGAGAACTCAGCTTCTCGGTCACATCGATCTCGACACCAGACAGTGGAGCGAAGGAGTCCTTACGAGTAGCGCTTTGAAGTTGCATGCTGCAGCTTTAGGTTGTATCTTGATACTTACATTAACACGATAATCGTAAGAGATCTATTTCGCTAATTTAGTTACCGAAACTTACCATTTAGTTTTTACCTTGATAGACAATTATTTCAAAGTGATCTGCTTGTGTGTTTTAATGACCGAATGGATCAAACTCGTCTAAGAGAATGAAAATTACAGATGTCTGGTCCTGGTTAATATGCGATGGAGACGTGGACCCCGATTGGGTGGAGGCTCTCAACTCAGTACTAGATGACAATCGGCTGCTTACATTGCCATCGGGATGGCGAATTCAGTTCGGACCGAATGTTAATTTTCTCTTCGAAACGTGTAACCTCAGCTACGCTTCCCCGGCGACGGTGTCAAGAATGGGAATAATTTATTTCAGGTTGCGGAAAAATGAAAAAGAGGATTCCTCAGGTTCTCCGCAACGAAAATTTCTTTCTAAAATAAATTCAATTACATTTTAGTGATGAATCTATTGATGTATCGCTGAGCATCACTTCTTGGTTGAAACTTCAGGATGAGGAGAGCAGACAATTTTTAGAGCCTTACATTTCAGACTATTTTTACGCGAGTGTGGAGTGGATAAAAAAGAATGGCAATTTGGCAGTTCCATTTTCGGTTCTAGGTCTTGTTAATAGTGGTTTGAGTCATTTGGTCGGGGTAAAACGTAAATCACATTTCCTTATTTCTCTAATATATGGTCTTGGAGCAAATTTGACCTATGAATCAAGGAAAGAATTCGCCCAATATGTAAGGGAATTTACATATTTTACATGTGTTCATATACTGAAAGCCATCATGATCTTCCAAAAACTACATTCAGTATGCAGATAAAATTTCATGTAACTCAATCTACGTATTTCTTCCTCGGCAGGTTTTTAAATCTATGGGAGAATTTGTTCAAGATCCTTCGAAAATTCTGGATAGCTACTATAACAGGAAGCGGGAACGAATTGATGTTTTCCTGATGGAAGAAGGAAACTACAATGTGAAGGAAGAATTTCCTCCGATATTAACTCCTTCGGCAAAAACAAGTTTGGCAATTTTGGAGCCCTGGGTGAATTCTCATCAACCCATTTTGATTAGCGGTTCAGAAGGATGCGGCAAAAAGTTCGTCTTCATTATTTTCAAAAGTGTTTTATGTTGTTTCGAAATGGAATTTCGTAGTAACCTGTGAAAGTCTTTTAAAATTTTAGCATCTAATTTCTATTTTGTGAACTGCTCAGCCATTGAGATGAACTGATTTACAAAATTTTGTTTATTAAAAAAGTAAATTGTTTTTCCAGTCTCTTGCTTAAAAGCTGTCTCTCAAAACTGCCAGCTACCGAAGTAGCAACAATTCATTGCAGTACATTGATTTCACCCTTGCATGTGGTGCAGAAACTGAAACAGATTTGCCTAGTCAGATCAAGTTCTACTGGTAGGATGTTAAGACCAAAAAATTCACAGAAATTAATTTTATACTTTAAAAATTTGGAGTTTGCCGCGCCTGATAAATGGGGAACAAATATGCTGTTAGCTTGGCTGCAACAGGTGAATAAAGAACAACACAAGGCAGTAAAATAATTTTATGCTTTTAATATAAATAATTATGTGTTTCAGGTGATAGCATACAATGGATTTTACGATACAGATTTAGAGTGGACTAACTTCGAGGGAATTCAAATAATAGCTAGCCTCAGCGATGGTGGTTATATTCCAAATCAGAGACTTACCTCTCTAATGAGGGTCTATTTCCACAAGTGAGTAATTAATCGAGTAACAGCCGATGGAAAGACATTTTATTATTTCAAAGCGGTTGAGGGTAATGTCTGTTTTCAAGAGTTCTAAATGAACTAACTACAATGCCATACTATTTCGATTTTTCAATGCAGTCCTCCGGAGGAGCATGATCTTAAGCTAATTTATTCACAATACGTCAAATCCATCATTGGAAACCATTTTGGTCGATACAAGGCATTGAGCACTCCTTCCAGGATTTCCTCTTTGGTTTCAACATTAGTCATCATCTATCAAGAGGTTAGAAATATAAAGTTCAATGTTGTTCGTTCGATCTTCCACGACATTAAATAAATATGCTGCTAAAGTAAAGTAATTAATAATAAATCAAACAGTGCTTGATCTTTGTGAAATTATGCACAAGATATGTTTGGGAATTATGAGTTTATTATTATTAAGATTTATCCATGATCTGTACAGGAATCTGCAACCTTTTTCAGATGAACAGTGCAAATTAAACAGCAAAATCTTTTGGCGGGTTGCAAACACCAGTATGACATATTTACCATTTTTCTCGCAGATGAACTGATGAACCGCGAACTGATTTTTTGCATATTCCGATTTCATTTCGTATCGCCACCATACCGATATTGCTGCATCCCCAGCGGATCTTGTTGATTGACTGGACGCGTGGTGGGAAGGAAAGAAATGGCACTAAGAAAAAAGAATGAGCCTTTTTCAAATGTGGAGTTTTTGTGCGATTGGAGGGGGTTCAGCATGAGTTTAGACGGAAACCCATTTGGATTGTCTGAAGGGTAAGTGTAATGATGAACCTTTCTGAGCGAATAGCGGGTTTGGAGGATGTGGTGGTAGTGTCTCAGGACACATTCCGCATGGCAGATTTTTCCAGTTATGGATGTAACTTTCGAGTTCTTCGAGATTGATCTGTTGATCGTGCCATTTCGCCATACTGGCAAGGAACGCTGTAAATTACGAATTTGGATAGTGGGTGTGTGGCGTCTCTAAGGTTTTATAGTGGAAGTTGCAATTTTGGTTGTGAGAAGAATGAATGTTATGAGTTTGAGAATGCGGCCGATGCAGCCTGCGAGTCCTTGGGGATGCATGGCAAGCATGGGATTGAAGGTTTGGTACTGCAGCAGGAGTGTCGAGCGTCCTACAGGATGGAGTTTGTCGCATTATCCGATTTATAGTTGCTGATGGGTATCCATTGGCTCGTAAGATTATAGTAAGTGGGATTGTTCGGACTGGAGGGTTTGGGAAATCTGATATGGTTTGAGATGGTGTGCAAGGGCTTTGGACGGGTTGATGGTTGGAGGTGGAGTGAACGCAACGGTCTGCGTGGGATGGCTTCCTGCACACTGCAACAGAGTTTCTCCATAAGCACATCTAGATAGAAGAAGCAGCTTTTTTTTCCTAGTTTTAGGTGAGCTCTATTTGTGATTCGGTTTGGTTTAAATGTTTAAGAAAAGATGAAACGGTAGAGTAACCGTATAACAAAACTAGGAAGGTGTCGTCTGTATGGAGGAACCAATGAAAGAGTTTAAAGTAACTTGAGGTGAGAATTGTTTTTTAGTATGTTCCGTGAAGAAATTCGCTCTTGCCGGCCAAAATGGTGTTCTATGACTAAACTTTAGTTTGTTCTTAAAAACGACCTTTATTTGTGAAGTAAATGGACGATGGACAATGAAATAACAAAGCAAAGATATTCGGATGAACAAGGAGAGTGAAGAGAATTAAAGAGGGATCAATTGGGACGCTCAGACTATCTAACACGTCTAATGATAGGTCTTATGGTAGAATAACTAGCCCTATTTATCTGTTGAAAGGGTTAATCTCAGAGCATTTCTCCCTACATGCCTCTACTTTCCACCTAACCTTAGTCCATAAATACTTTTCCTGTCTATCCACTACTTAATGTTAATCCTTTTTTTCTCTGTATACGTTCAGTCAACAAGTATCCGCCGAGGATGCCAACAGGCAGTATAGTAAATATGAACAAGAAATAAATTTACATATTTTACTCAATGACAAATTCACAACAGCTCATAAATTTAATGTGAAACTTAAATGTATTAATTACGGTTCGATAGGCAGTGGGTTCAAATGTCTTACTCGGGACTTGGGGGTTAATCATAAAAACCAACCACCAGCCAACTAATTTCAACCTTAAAAAAGTTTTCGGCGTCGGCAATTGATGAATTTTCGAGAGATCAAATCGAACACCTTTAAAAAATTTTTTCTTTTTGCGCTGTCGCATATTTTGCTCGAAGCCCTCTTGTCTCGGCGTTAATTTCCCAGCCTTTGGATTTTCCGACCGCCACTTCAGGGTTGCAGATTCCGATAATTGCTCCGAAATATGAGTCAATGAAAGGAAACTCGTAAAAGATACTTTTTTAAATGAATTATATAATTTTAGGTGCGAAAAAATTTTTCTCAAATTACAAACAAATCTTATTGCTTTTCTCCTCGGTGTCTAACGCAATGGTGTTCGGGTTTAAGGAGATATTCTCTGGATGCTGGAAATCCAGTAAAATCTTTCTTGACGGTAAGTTATAAACAAAACCTAAAACTATTAGGGGAATCCATGAAATGCAGTTATTTGTCCATATTATTATATTATGAAACCGAAACGAAAGAGAATGGGAATGAAAATTGGAGAAGATACTCATATCATCGAATATTCCTTTTAGTTCCAAATACTGTTGCGAAAGGAGAGATGACTTCAGATGAATTAAAGTGGCAAAGAAATGAATTTTTAATTCTAAATTTTTTTCAGAATATTGCAAACAAAGAAATATGGTCTTACAGTGAAAATATCAAGTAAATGTATGGTCTCATAGTTGAAAACAATGAAATATTGTCTTATAGTGAAAAAACTATGGTCTTATAATTTGTGACAAAAATATTAAATTTAATTAAAGCTTTAAATAAAAATTTGATTGTAAACGAAAATTCGCTGACGAATAGTTTCTTCATCGGATTAGCTAAAAATGACACGATTTCTGTTAAATTTTTTAATTCGGTTTTATTTTGTTGCATTATATATGAAGCCCAAAAATTGCCGAGGAAAAAATATTAAGTTAGCATCTTTAAGTTTTATAAGTTCCACAATTCCTAAAGTAGGACATTTTCAGAGTTAAGAATGAAACATTACACTAGCTTTCTCTTGTCTACAGCAGACGTTCCTTTTTCAGGCCGTTGTATATGAAGCTCTTCGCCTGTTTCATGACAGACTCACCACCGAGGAGGATCGACAAAAAATGAAAAATATATTAACTGCCGTTATTGATAGCGAATGGAATCAGAACGAAATCGTGGAATATGTCGACGACTTGTTCTTCGTAACGGACGGAGATCGAAAAATGTTAACTTGTCTTAACTCGAAAGACTGGAGCCAAGTTGTCAGAAAAGGAATCCAAATGTCGTTAGGTCTCAGATTTTTTAAGTTTTCCGCAATTTTTGTTCATAAATCAAAATCAGAGCTGGCACACGACCGATGAAAGAATATTTTTTTTCACTAGGGAACGAGAGCGACATAATTGTGATAGATGAGTTGCTGAGACTCACGTCGTGCATTGACCGCACTTTATCCGTACCTAAATCCTCCCTGACTTTGTGCGGAAAATGCGGTGTCGGAAGGAAAACAGCGCTGAAAATCGTCTCCAGCCTTCACGGTTCAAGACTCATAACAATTAACATGTCTCATGAATATGGCTTAAAAAATTTGAAAATGGATCTCAAATCGGTAAGTGGCTAACTGGTTTTTTATTTCGTGACGAATTATTTAAAATGCAGTAAATCATGGAAACTCTAAGCTGTCTATGGGCAAAGGTTCTTTAAATGAAGAGTCGTCGGCTTAAGTGAAAGGATCGCGAGATCTAACATACCTGAAGATCTAAATAAAAGGTTCAAAAAATTATTTAACGAGTCGTTAGTCTTTGTCTACCAGCTCATATTTTTGTGAATAACAATTGTTCGTTTTAAGCAAGCCACATATTCGTATTTTGCGCTTTTCCAGGCGTTCCAAATCGCAGGTGTCGAAGGAGAATCGGCTTACCTTATTGTCGAGGGTTACCAAATTACTAACGATACTTTTATGGATATGATAAGCAGTTTACTTTGCTACGGTGAAGTACCCGGATTATATGCTCCCGAGGAATTGGAATCGATAATCTCCCAGTTAAAGAACTCCACCTCGATGGACGGCTTTTCTGGCACGGCTGCCTCTTACTTTGCACAAAGTAGGAAGTAGAGAAAGATGCTTTTGTTATTACGAGAAAGTATTTTTTTCTAAACCGCTTACTTCGATTGTTACAGGAGTGTTAATGAATCTTCATGTTGTGCTTCTCCTGAATTTTGACGAATCCTATTTTCCAGTTCTGTGTGAGAATTGTCCAAGAATTTTCACAAAGTGCGAGGTTGTTTGGAACGGAGACTGGTCGATGCCTACTATGAAAATCATACCGAGAGCTTTATTTTCGGGGTAAATCATTTTTTTTAAAATGGTTTTCGAGTTTCTAATGCATTCCTCGTTCCGAGTTGCTCCAAGTTCTAACTTTATTTTTAGTATTCCTGATGCTTCCGACCTAATATCAACAGATTGTAATATATCGTCGATTTTGGCGGATATTCACAATAAATTTAAAGGAAAATCTGCCACTCCGAAAAGATATATGTCTTTTGTCCAATTTTATGTAGTGCTATACACGCTAAAGAGAAAAGCCAATCTGGACAGGACAAACATTCTAAGAGTAAGAAAATCCTTTATCTAATTAAAATGTAACATATACTTTGCAGAAAATTTAAATTCCTGTTTTATTAAAAAGACAGGTTTTTACTTTCTAAATAAAAAAAAATATTCTTAAACTTCTTTTTCTTTACTTTCAAGACTGGCGTTAAAAAACTAACGGAGACGAGAACAATTGTTGATAATTTAAAAACCGAAGCCAACAGACAAGAAGCAAAACTGGCGGAGAAACAAACTAAAGCCTCAAGTGCTTTGGATTTAATTGGTGAAACAATGAAAAATGCAAATCTTCATAAAGGAAAAATGGAAAAGCTGAAGGAGAAGATTGCATCGGAAAACAAAACATTAATGGAAAGGTAATGATTATTATAATTATGTGGAATACAATCATTCTTATTAGATGTATCTAGTTTTATTGAAACTGAACAAAAAAATAGGAAAAAGGCTATAGATAAAGAACTGGCAGAGGTGGAACCTTTAATCGGAGAAGCTCGTCAGGCCGTGGGCAACATTAAAAACGAATCCCTTTCTGAAATTCGATCCCTCAGGGCACCACCTGACGTAATAAGGGACATTCTGGAGGGAGTACTTCGATTGATGGGCATCCAGGACACTTCATGGAACAGCATGAAGACTTTTCTGGCAAAAAGAGGAATTAAGGAAGAAATAAGGTGAAGCATGTTACATCAAATTGAAACTTTCAACTCGTGGAAAATGAAATTTTAAGTAGTAATGAACTTTTCTGTTTTTTTTAAAAAGGAATTTTGATGCAAATAGAATATCTACGGAAAGTATGGAAGCGGTCGAAAATCTATTAAATACGAGAAGGGATTCCTTTGACCCCAAAATAGCCAAAAGAGCATCGGTTGCAGCAGCTCCTTTGGCAGCTTGGGTAAAAGCAAATATCACATATGCAAAGGTACTGGAGAAAATTTTGCCCTTGGAAAAGGAGCAGATAAATCTGGAGGAGTAAGTAGAGGGTGCAAGTCAAAATTTAGATACATTTCGACGAGCTCAAGCAGCAATGAAATTTTCCAGAAATCTGAAAAGCACCGAGGGGCAAATGGATAAGCTGAGTACCGGTTTGGGAGAAGTGGACAAGAAAGTCGCGGAACTGAAAGAGCAGCTGGCCACTTATACGAGAGAAGCTGCCGTTATCGAGATAAACCTGGCAAAGGCCAAGGAAACGATGATTTCCGCCCAAGAGTTGGTTTCGAAACTGGACGACGAATATAATCGCTGGAGATCTCAGGTAGATTTACCCCTGTGAATTGTTCGTCGTAAGCCTTTCGGCGAAAAAAACCAGGAGTGAAAAAGTTTTTTGTACTTTTGATGTAGCTGTCAGAGTTGTCGGAGGAACTAACTGAGTTGCCAAAGAAAGTTCTTATTGCATCGGCTTTTATAACCTACCTTGCTTCTTCCCCCGAAGAAATGAGAGAGTAAGACATTATTTATAACTTACTTTATTTTAAACATTTATAATTATAACTTACAAATTTTTATACATATATTCTAACTTTCTTTTACATACATTTTTATTTATAACTTTCCTCTTTCTTTTTTACAAAGTTTATATAATTTATTTTCTTATCCACATTTTTTCTTCATAAAAAATATTTTTGCATGTTTACTTTCTTTTATTCTATTAATTAATGCTTTGGTTGAGTAAACACCATTATTTATTTCCTTTAATTATTATTACAGAAGCATATTAGCGGAATGGGAAAAAGAATTTGGCATTTTCAATTTTTCGCTGACTGATTTTCTCAGTTCGGACAAAGGCAAAATGAAACAGGCCATCGAAGGCTTGTCTTTCGATGGTTTTTCCATAGAGAATGCCACCATCATATTGCAGACGAACTTACCTCCCCTTCTGATAGATCCAGATGGTATCGGACTGGAATGGCTAAAAAAGCACTTGGAAGACCAGAATTTAGATGTCATCTCCCAAAGCAACGCAAGATTCCAGGCGAATCTAGAACTTGCTGTCAGGTGATATTAATTTTATATATTGTCACTTTTATTTTTCTTTCATCTCTGCTGACTTATTTTTCTTTAGATTTGGAAAGAACCTGATAATAGAAGAAGTAGACGAGATAAGCCCCGTTCTGATGCCAATAATAAGGAAAAATCTCACGATTCAAGGACCCAGGCAAACCGTTTATGTAGGAGAAAAAGTAGTTGACTACCACAAGAATTTCAGGATGTTTCTGGTAACAAGACGCAGCGATTTTAATGTACCAGCCGACGTACTGCCGATTAGCTTTGCTACCACTCGAAAGGGTCTAGCAAGACAGGTTAGAGTAATTCTTCTCAACTATGATGTTCATGAGTAATTACTTTCAAACGAGGCGCTCTACGTTAGAATATATTAGAATGCTATGGAAAACTGTAGCAGTGAAATAAATTAATTTTTAGCTCTTATCGTTGGCCGTGGAGCATGAAAGACCAGAACTTGGACGCAGAAGAAACGAAATATTGAAAGGGCAAGAACAAATGAAATCAAAACTGTTCAGCCTTCAAGAAATATTGCTGAGCGAGCTTTCCTCGGCTCAGGGCGACATTCTGCAGAATACAGATCTTCTCCTGTCGCTGAATCAGACGAAGACTAGTAGCGAAGACATATCGAAAGCTTTATCAGAGTCGAAAACCGTCGGAATGGAATTAGAGAAGGAATGTGAGGCATTCAAGCGCATTTCCGAATTCTTTGCCGGTTTATATTTTACCGTGGTATCCTTGTCAAAAATGAGCGTCATGACTAATTATTCGGTTCAGTCCTTCAAAAAGTTATTTCTCAAAAGCTTGAAAAACTTTTCCGAACTGGAAAACAACTTTGAGAGTCAGAAGCTGAATATGATTAAGGTGGTGTACAACTATGTGAGTCGTTCGCTATTTAAGGCCGATCGCCTAACTTTTGCCATTCATTTGCTGCAGCAGACATTTTCGGAGTGCATTCAACCTAAGGTATGCTAATTAAAGTTTCTATTTTGATTTGATTTCCTTTCGGCTCATGTCGATATTTAGATGTTGTAGTAACATTTTTTAATTTCAGGAATGGAAGGTATTTACGGGAGAAGCAATCACTGAACTTGATTCGGGGTTCATGGAAAAAGAAACTTTGCCTGGCTGGGTGGAGAAAGATAGGATTTTCGACATTAATATGTTGAGGAGTGCTCTGCCGCAGTTGTTTGATATGCTAAAACTCTCAGAGAGTGAAGAATGGATCAAATTTGCAAAGTCAGGACACTGCGAAAACGAATTTCCAAAACATTTATTAGAGAAATTGAGCAGTTTCCAGCTATTGCTAGTGGTGCAAGCTTTCAGACCTGATCGCCTGCTTTCTTATATGACGAAATTTTGTTTGAAAATCCTTAGTAAGTTTAAAGTTTTCTGGTTGCCAAATTATTCTCAATCGAAAGCGGGATAGCCAAAGATATCGGAAAAATATTGCGACAAAATACTATTTACATGTAGAGATTTGCATAAATTATGCACGTATGTGTGTGAATGTTTTATTTCATACATTATATACATTTTATATATATAAAATATCTATATATACATAGTATGGAGGCCAAAATCCTTTCCTTTCCTAAAATTAACCATATACCGGAGCCTGACCCTCTACCTGACTTCGTAAACTTTCATAAGCTTATCTCTTCCGAATCCATTAATTCATTCATTCATCCATTCAATGGATTGATCCCTTTCCTGATTGGTACGCCATTAATCTGGATATGAATAAATTGTGATGTTTTCCAAATAAAGTACTACTTAGAAATAGCTCACGTTTTGATCGCACTTCTACAAAATTGATGACCCCGACGTAATCCAAGAAAGGAAACCAGCAATGGACGAATGAAGCAGAAGAACGGCAACGAAATCAACACCGTCAAAATCTAGCTACCGACCAGCATCGCAACGGTTCCGGAGTTCTGGTTCATGCAATTGGAAATCCAGTTCTCGATGAGCAACATTACTTCCGACACAACGAAATACAAATACATGCTAGCCGGACTCGACACAATAACGATCAGGCAGATGACTGACATTATAAAGAATCCGCCAACAATGGGTAAATATGAAAAGCTGAAACAGGAAATACTTCGGAGATTAACGGCATCAACTCCCGGCTCACGAAGAGTTAAAAGGCATCCGAGCCAGTTTCTTCGTCTCTTGAGCAACCTAACCAGCACTAGCTTAAGCAATGACGTTCTGAAGACGATATGGCTCGATCGATTACCACGGAAACTGCAGCTGATATTGACCACCAACATCGATATGGCACTCGACCGTCTCCAAACCCTGGCAGACAACATACACGAAAGGATGGGCCATAAAACATCAGTATTTGCCATGTCGGATATAAGAATCGAAAAATTGATGGAGCTAGTTTCACTCCTAACCAAGCAGCTGGCAAAAAGCGAAAAGTACTTGCACAACCGGAAAAGAAGGCGGAACTACAGGAGCCAGAGCCGCAGCCGAGGACGTCACACCAAACCACACTCTTGAACACCGAAACTAACCATGGTGGTACATATCACGTACGGGGATCAAGCGACATGCTACCAACCACCATGCTTCAAGAATTCAGAAATACCACAATTTATTCACAACCAGGTTAATGGCCGCTGACCAATGAGGAAAGGGATCATTCTATTGAATGAATGCATGAATGAATGCATTCGGAAGCGATAGGCTAAAGGAGGTTTACGAAGTCAGGTAGAGGGTCAGATTCCGGTCCATTGTTAATTTTAAAAAAGAAAAGGATTTCTTGGCCACTACACCTTGTATTTTGAAATTTATTCCAACTTTAGTGTACATCTATATAAAAATTATCCGGATATAAAACTAGTGTATATCTATATAAAAAATATAAAAAATGCATTATAATGTGCACATTTAACACGGATAAAAATGTTTTAGCATAAAACATTTTTATTATTATACATACGAGAAAAATAAATGTGAGGTTTACTTTTGATTCAAATTTTACATTCTTCCATATATGGAAATAACATTTTTAGCAAATACTTCAAACGAGACAAAAAATAAAATTGTTGGTTATTTGCTGCAAAAATCGGGGACGAGAGCCAAAAGCAGATTGAATTTCAGTGTTTCAGAGCGCACTCCGGAAGATTCCGCCTTGAAACTCGAGCGAAGTAATGTGGTCATTAATTAGCTTGAGAAACAAAAAAATAAACAATGTTAATATAAATTTACAACATTATTGGAATGCTGACACTCGAGTTTCTGGCGGAACGAAGATATTGTTTTTGAATGTTGCAGTACAATTTTTAGTTATTTACGTGTTCGATTTTTCAGATTTAGAAACGTTGTCACCTTCCTCCATACGACTTTTTCAAATATTTGAGGAGTCAGTCAGTACGGAACCGATTTTACTGATTGTCAGTCCAGGGGCAGATCCTTCGAAGGAATTAACCATATTATCTAAAACGACTAGAGGAATGGATTTGCGAGAGGTGAGTATATACAAGGCTCGGGCTTTTCCCGAAGCATATACACAGAAAGCGAAGTTCCAGTCGTAAAATCTATTCCAGGTCACTTTAGGACAAGGCCAGATTTCGGTAGCCCTGGAAGCTCTGAAATCGTGTGCGGAGACCGGTCAGTGGTTATGTCTGAAAAACTTGCATCTGATGACCTCTTGGCTGAAAGAATTGGAACAAGAACTCAGAATGTTGAAGCCAAACGAAAACTTTCGATTGTGGCTGACGACTGAATCCCACAGCAATTTCAGCCCCGTCTTAGCAAATAACAGTTTGAAAGTGGTTTACGAAGTAGGTTATGCTCTTCGGAAAATGTAGGAAAAAGCTGGGGCTTGGAATTGATTGAAATCTTTCCTTTCAGATACCGGCCGGGATCAAGAAGAACCTGCAGAGAACCTACGGTTCGTGGACTTCGGAAATGTTCAGGCGAAAGGGGATTTTGTTTGCCAGGACCATGTTTGCTGCTGCTTGGCTTCACGCAGTCATACAAGAACGAAGAAGTTACATCCCGCAGGGGTGGACCAAGTTTTACGAAATTACGGACGCAGATCTATTAGCTGCTTGTGATTTAATAAGTAGAATTTCCCGTAAGTGATTTCACGCGGTTTATGTCGAATGTACACGATCAAGTTTTTTGTCATAGAAAAAGTTTTTTCTTGCAGATAAGAATTGGTAATGAAAAATATTGTGAGAAACCAATGACTATCATAAAATTGTGATTCGGTAATGATTATTATTATAAATTATATTTAAAAACTACAAATAATTACTATAGATAGGATTCTTTTTATTTATTACATTTTATTAAAAACTTTGAATTTGAATATTGACCGAAAAATATTACAATATCTATAAACCATATGCGAAAGTGATTAATATATGTTATTAACATTTTGATTGTATTCTTCTAAATAAATTCTCACTTTGTAATGATATTTTCAGAATCGGGCACAATAAACTGGAATTTTCTTCGAGGCGTCCTGCTCGACACAATTTACGGGAACAGAGTGGAAAATGAGTTCGACAGCCGCGTCCTGGCCGCTTATGTGAGAGAATTCTTCAGTGATGGCACCCTAAGCCAAGGGCGAAAATTTGGACCGAGTTTAACTCTTCCCTCTTCAGAGAGTTATCCCGAATATCTAGAACTCATACATCACCTCGCAGACTTCGACAAACCTTCGTATTTCGGGCTGCCGGAAAATATAGAGCGGTCGTGGCAGAAAATTAAAAGTTCTCAGGTTATAGACCAAATTAAAGGTAAGTTTCTGCGGACGTATTTCCACTTGGAAATAATCTGGAGAAAAACAGGGAATTTCACAGTTTATTGTGGTGACGATGTAAAACCATATGAAATGGTTTTAATGTGTACTAATATTCATTTGGGATTTTAGATCCCGGAAGACTGAGTGAAGTCTTAGATTAAATCAAAAAGCAATTGCCCTTATGTGAAAATTTTGTTTATTGTTAGCTGTAAACATTGCGAATTCTTCTGTAAAATCATTAAACAGCCCATTTTGGGGATTTTAATTTTTCTACGTAACTAACATTTAGTGCTACACCAGCCGGGGAAAATGAACAACTTTGACGTGAAAAGCTGGCAGAAACACCTGACCCCGATCCTGAATTTGTGGAAGAAATTGCAGGAACGAACGGGACTGCTGAACGCGCAACACTTTGAACAGACTTCACACAGTTTGGATGATCCTTTGCACGAGTTTTTTCAGAAAGATTTTGAATGCGGAATGAGAACCATTCGGCTTATTCACGAAACTCTTACTCTGATTAGTAACGTGATACGAGGAATCGTTCTGCCAGGTACGACTATGAATCAATAACTTTTCCACTAGCGAACTTTCATAAAAGAATCCTAGCAAGGCATTCGGAATAAAAATTTACTTTAAATAACATATTGTATTGAGGAAATTAAAGGGAAAAAACTCTTTTTTAAAGGTTTGCTAGGAAAACGTGTTTTTAGTTGCACAGTAGACTGCAAATAGTGGCAGATTTAAAAGAAAAAGGGAATGAATCTTTATGAGCATTTTCTGCTTCTTTTGCATATTGCCAAGAACAGGGAATGAAACCAAAAAGATCTTCATATTTTTCAGGTCAGGAGATAATAAAGGTTTCCAGAGCTCTGCTCTCTCATCAGACTCCCAGCGAGTGGCAAAACTGTTGGGAGGGCCCTGAAAACCCGCTGAAATTTATGCGAGCCGTCACGTACAAAACATCCGCTTCGCTAAAACTGCAGAAAAAGCAATTGAGCGAGATCGTCCTGCAGGATGACATTGATCTCTCCGATTTACTGCAGCCGGAAATGTTTCTGAAAGCGATAAAGCAGCTCAGTGGAAGGTGACGCTACACTTCAGTCTCGCAATCTCGGAGGCTATAAGATGAGTGCCCTACATGAAGCTTTATTTTCAGGAGACTGAATGTTCCTCTCGACGAACTGGAAGAAATTTGCGACTGGAAGGATTCGTTGAAAAATTGCGAAATTTCCCTCCGAATCAAGAACCTGCAATTGGAGGGAGCAGTCTTCAACGGTCGTGCTTTTTCTCATACGAACGTGGAATCCCCCAGCATAACCACTGCACCCACGGTTCATTTTGCTTTTGTCAAGAAGGTACAACGAGATCTTTTTGCTACACGATCCAATATTTTTCCTTTCCAATTCCAGAAAAAAGATTTAATTGTTTGTTTGATTTCCATGGCGCAGTTAAAAGTAAAAATTAACTTTGCATTATTTTGTTTTAAAAACCAGGCCATCGACTATAACGATACATGTAGGCGGATTACAAAAGCTGTAATAATATCCTAATGTTCTAGGGATCACTGGACTTGCATGGAAGAGATGGAAAAAAAATTGTTTTCCCAGTATATCAAAATTCAGACAGAATTAAGATGATCATCACTTTGGCAGTGCCTTGCGAAGGGTCTCACGACGATTGGTTTAAAGCAGCTCCTGCATTTTTCCTCAGAGAATCAGAGAGTTGAGCCTCTGTTTAAAATAGTTATAGCTTTGAATTCATTAAGAAATTTGAACTGGTTCTTCTGCAGAATAACATTTAAACAGATGTAGCCAGTTATTTAGCCCTACAACAAAATTTCTTATTCAGAATGAAATGTAAAGGCCCGAGGTATCAAAATATTACGATCAAGCAACAAACTGAAAGAAGACTTTATTTCAATTTCAAAATTTGCAAAATATGCATCTGTGCTATTGTACGCGATAATAATTTGTGTAGTAAAGGGCTAAAAGTGAAAAAAATTGCGACAAGCAGTACCTAAAGCCTATCAAAGAATAGAATTTTGCATTAATTTAGATTAACATTTTAGATTTAAGAAGTAATATATAATTTTCACTTTTTTATGTATCCTCAAATTCTCAATGTTGGATGAACGACAGTTAAATTTGTTTCGTAAACGCGTCCGAGAGAATTTGGTTTTCTGGCTTTATAAAATTCACAATCTTTTTCTATTGTTGGGTTTAAATTTTTTAGATCACACAGACAGACTTTCATTATGTTTCATAAAAAGCTCTCCACTGAAAAAGATATTTTTTTTTCTCTTCCGAACATCCAGCAGTGTTTTGCGATTTGACCAGACCGTAAATTTTACAATTATTATACTCCAGTAATGATTTTGTTTCGTCGTTAACATCTTCCGAAGAGTTATTCCAGGATTCGCTGTCGCCGCAGCCGCTATCCCTGAAGTTATCCAACCCAAACTGTTTAGGTCGGAGACGAAAGCAATCCTGCTGAAGGAAATATATAAAGCTAACCAGTCCTAAGAAAGACGTTGCGGTAGCCATAACGGTGCAGCATATGGGGAACCCATAATATTCGGTCAAAACGCTGCCGAGCAAAGGTCCAATCACTTCCCTGAAAAGAGCCAAATAATTCCATCAGCAGATATATGTACAGCTGAAGATCGTTTAAAAAAAAAAAAGCAGTATCTTACGTTCATTTAAAATAATAATTTTTTCATGAAGAAATAGACAGAATACGATCTCAGAGACACGGAAAAAAATTCCAAAATGATAATTAGATTTTGTTAGATTTTCTTATATCGCGAGGCATAACTTTTTACAAAGTATTCGATATTAAAAAACGTACCCCAGTGCATAAAGGGAAGACCAGGCTCCAGCTACAAGGCTGTAGGTGGACAATTCATCTCTACAACCACTTTCCCTGAAAAGAAACTTTTTTAATTATTTTTAAACCAATAAATAATGAAATATAGTTTTTAATATAGTTTTAAGAATATTCTAAAAACTTATATGTTCAATGAAGCGGAACAAAAGAAAAAAATTAAATATTTTAATGAAAGCACAAATATATATTTCTTCTTTATCTTTTCCATTAATCTTTATATTTTTTCACTTTCATAAATTACATAAAATTTAACGAGTTAATTTATTAAACAACGACAAATTTTTAGATCCGGATACTCACATTGCCGCATATAGCAGCGCTTGAAACGTGGGAAGAAGAGTTAATGCTACGGAAACGCCGAGCAAGGAAAGAGAGACGAGGTTCAGCCATAATTTACTGAAATTTAAAATAAGTAATTATACATAAAGGCAAAGTCAGTTTCAATGTTTTAGAAAAAAGTCAAGAAACCGACTCGAAAAAGGAAATACGATACTTATATGTCGCAATGGCAATGTGATGCACGTGGATTTAAATGGATTTAAATCACTATTATGAAGTATTAACCCATACTATAATTAGTTTTGGTGTATATTAATACAAATAGATGAAATTAATGCAATACATATAACGATTAAATGAATGATCTTTGTTGTCATAAAAAATTTCTAACAAGCAAATTGTATCAGGCAATAATTATATAATGTATCTGGCGGATCATGTAATCGATGGTGTTACAATAAATTTATTTTTCGAATTATTTCGAAGTTTACAGCGGCCCAAAACGATGTTTCGCAGCATAATTCCGATGAGAAAACCTTTTCCTGGAGGTAAGCTGAAGAGCACTGTCGGAGGGTCTGGTTTACTGGCCCTAAATGCCTACGCTGATGCATAACGTTTAAGTTGATAAAGTTTTTAACTTTCGGGATATTAAAAATGAAAATAACGCGAGACTTACTTGTCGAGGGACGCAAGAAAAGGAGCCGGTCCCAGGAGCAGCAGCCCAACCGCAGACAGGCCCAGACCACTCGTCATCATGAACCAATGCCCGTCGCATTTATCGGAGACGTAACCCCAAACGGGGCTTGACAATCCATACAGGGCGGAGAACAACAGAAAAATCAACCCGATCTTCTCTGGCGTCAGACAGAACTGAACAATTAAAAATCCTTCATTAGCAGAGTCGCGGAGCGCGACTCACGCAGAGTTATTTGTGATTTGACGCGAGCCGACATTTTTCATTTTTCAGGATTAATTTGCATCGAAGTAAAACGCCAGAATTCAAGCGAATGCAACAACCAGCGTCTTGCATAACGGTGGCGAATCGTTGCTTCGCAATATTTTCGGTTCCCGGGATGCTTCGCGGGATCACCAGGTTCAATTACAGAGACCTCGACGTGCATTTGCATCCGAGTTAGGAACTGTGCTAAATTACCTGCCTGAGATGTGGCTCAAGCGTGGGATCCAGAAATCCCCAGACACTGGAAGAAACAATTACGACAAAGCTGACGATTATCACAGATGGATCGGTTGCGATCTCCAAAAAAGAGCCGGATTTTCTGCCCACATTATTTCCTGAAAAGTATGCAAGCGACTGGCGACAGCATCAATTATAAGAAATTACTAAATCGATACAGGAATCCGGGACTTACCTTGAATGGACGGCAATAAATACAACGTGAGAGGCACCGTAAGTACGAGGATGACTCCCAAGGCATAAAACGGCAAGCCAAAGCCCCCAACCTGGAAAGAAGTACCAAATTTAACCAGTCACTTCTCCGTGTTAATACACGTTGAATAAATTTATCGAACAAGATAAATTTTCTACGCAATAGTTAACCTTACTACGCAACGGTAAATTAATTGTATTAAATAAAAAAATTAATCCAATAACATTGAGATTGTGAACTATTTTTGCAAGTTCTTTCGACACTTGTACGCCAGGTCGCCTTTCCCTAACCTGCCTGTTAACGAAAACCGAACAAGAGCGGGATTTTAAACTCATTTTTTCTGAAACGCAAAACATCATTTTAAAACTTTTCTTTAATAATTTTTGATTAATTTTTTCATTCACTGCTACCAGTGTCAATGCATCACTCAAGCGGGCTTTGAATGCACCCCGCTATCGACTTTCTTCGCTTTTTTCTTCCTGCTCCGCCCGTTAAATAAACTGATTTACGATTTTTCTCATTCGGCGTACGGTTGGGAGGACGCAAGTGAAAAACAAATAAATAAATACGGAATAGAGAAATCCACCAATGGCAGGTCCGGTGCTCATCCCCAATCCGACGAAAGTCTCCAGGATGCCAAGAACAGCGCCAATATTTGATGGAAAAACCTCGACGACGAACACGTAAGTTGCCGTGGTGTAGGCACTTGCGCCAAGGGCTTCCAGGCCTCTTACGAGGAAGCAATACGTTGCGAACAGCCAATCTTGTTCGATGTAGCTCAGCAACCTGAAAACAACATTGTTTCCCATACGTCAGCAACGTCTAAGTGTAAAACTTCGCCTGCCCACTTTTTTTCGTGTCAAAAATTTTCATCCACTTTCCGGCGTTTAGGAACGCCAAGTTCCAATTTATATTTTTAAGCGGATACCCGGGAGCGGAGAGTGAGGGTAAATCCGATTCTTTGATTGTCGAGTGGAAACTGCAAAATCTTACCCAAACAACAAGTTGCATCCTCCAGCAACGAACAACCCAGCCAAGAAAAGGAATTTAGCACCGACGGAGGGCAGCTGGAACAGAGGAAAATTCGTGAATGCTGAGCTTAAGGCAAACTTTTTCCATCGCTGACGATTTATCAACTTACAATTTTCCCCACCAGCGGAGAGCTTACGAAGATGACCAGGGCGTAGAAGCTGAATACGAGACCGGAAGTCGTCTCCGACAAGCCTTTCATCATGGCCTGGAATTGGGATACGCGTATGATTGGTTTTCCTCGTTCGCACTGCTGCGAACCGCCTTGCAATATATTGCATTTTCCCTTTGCACTGGGTCTTACTCACGTACGTCTGACGTAAATAAGGTGGCTACTCACTTCCTTCGGAAAAAACGGTGCCATTATCGACATTGAACAAAAACTGGTAAAGTCGACAATGCAGAGAGACGACAGTGCCATTTTCTGCGTTCTGCTGAAGCCTTTCAGAGACGACTTTTTTGTTCTAAAAGCTCCGGGCTGACGCGAAGTCAGTCTTTCGTGCAGTCTTCTGATCTCTCCGATGGTATACTCGTTCAGCTGAAATGGAAAGCACGAGGGAGAAATGATGGCCGAGTCTTTTTTTGTCTCGGAACAAGTCTTGAAGTGCAGATTTATGAAACTAATGCAGGAACTGTACTTAAATAAAATGTATAAAGTATTTTTATAAGATTTGCTCATGGAAAGTTAGACTCTGCAGAGGTATCATTGATTTTCCGTTTTAAGCGAAATTTTGCCGCAAATGAACCGGGGCCCGGCCTAAATCAACATCGAGATTATACAAATCAATTTCAAAGCTTTAAACCCCGTGGAAATTACGAAAATTTTTCTGTTGGATTTGGGGGCATTCGGGTTAATTAAACCGTTCAGCGCGATAAATTTATACAATTTTCTCGCCGCTGCCTTTCCTCTTTGTAGCAATTTTCCTTTTTCGAGCCGGATTCGCTTTCCTCGGAGAGAAGTCCCGGACAACTCCGGAATATTTAGGTATTAACTACAGATTTTTTTTTCCAGCATCCCATCCTCGAATCGGGCCAGAACGAGCTGCCGAAAGTGGCAATTTGAAAAAAATCCTGTTGGATCCAAGCTGATCATCGGGGAGAATCAAGCTGACCATATGCAAGCGGATAAGTTCTAATTTTAAAGTCACATAATTAATTACAGAGTATTTGATTTCGGGGTTTCCTGCAGCGACAGGTATAAAACGATCATCTTTCAGGAATGTTTTATCGAGACGATTCAAAAGGTTCGGAAGGAAACAGGAAGTGCCTTTTCTATCGTAGTTTCACTACCACTTCCGATTCTCGGTGACTTTAACATATTCATACATTTGAAACTTACCTCGAATACGCAAAGAGATTTCGTCCTGCGATGTCTGATGTTGGGAGGCCTCGGAGTTCTGCATCTTTCGTGTTCCGGATTCCTTTCGACGACTCTCTTCAGGTTCTGTATCACTTCATCGTCGCTTAACGAGTGATATTTCAAGGAGTCGTCCGTCTTAAATTCTCCAGAAAGTGCGCCCGCGATCATTGCCCCGATGTCTTTCTCCTCCCGAGAGTCGCCCACTTCTTGCACGGCACCGCAAAAGCTTTTTCTTCTGGCGAAAGCATCGAAAGGGTTGCCCCGGGGGCGAAAATGCGATTTGCGGGTCTCGCGCCGTTCCCCGTCCGATTCGCAGCCGTTCGTAAAACTCTTTGCCATCGTTCATTAATTCGTTTCTGCAACGATATAAAGGCCGTGCTAATTTTTCCCAACGGCAGCGGCCCGCGATCGAAGCATATCCTGCGGCTCAAGCAGACTCCGCGGCCCGCCTAATCGTCAGCCGACCGAAGGGCATTTCGCGCGACGTCGTCGACGACTGAACAGCAGACAGACTGCACGCCCTAAACTTCGGACGTTATCTGTACGGTTTCGCAACAGATTCGCAAGATAATTACAATACGTGAATCATTTTTACAAAAATTCGACCGAAGCGCACGTCGCTGTGGCACACGTCGGGGTTTCCGGTTTTCCTCCGTCGGGCCCGACGTTTCGTACTGCTCGAGGAAATCAAAGAAAATGGCAAATTCGCGGCCGAGCGCCCATCGCCGAAGGGATCGACTGCTCGGAAAATTCTGTGCCAAATTGGAGCTCTCGACCTTTATCTAATCTCCGTCCCGCCGGCATTATCTGCGTCTGGCCGGCGGTTCCGTCAACAATTTTACTTGTCGCGCAGGGTTGTTCCGACGACGGACCGCACGAGATCCGAGGTCCGTTGCAAAGCACTTCGGAAGGGACAGAAAACTTCAAGTATAAGACAAAAACAGTCGATGGTCCGTCAAAGACGGGTCTGTTGCAGCGGGAGACGACCGCATTTGGTTTTCGATGAGGGCCCGTCTTCTGGTCGAAAACGAAGGTGTTTGGAGAATTAATTTCTCCTCGCTCCAGGATCTTTGGCACAAGATGATAATTCCATTAGCGGTAAGGGCGGGAATCCTTACGGTCTCTAATTTGCCGGCCACTTCGGCAAAAGTTTCTTCGCGCAGAAAATTCCATTTCCTCAGAGAATTCCACTGCGGCTAAGGAGTTTTGAGTCCTGCAGCGAAACCGAACGTTTCCGACCACAGATTGAAAGTTAGGTCAATTCAATAATCGCAAACGTTTGCGAAACAAAAAGCCGGAAAAGTTCGCGGCAAAAGCTGTCGCGGATCGACGGGTAACAGTTATTCGAACGACTCGAATCCCGAAGGCTTCCCGACAGATGTCTCTGCAGCAATCGGTTTCACCCGACAGGCGATTCGGGGCGTTCCGCAGTCTTCGTACACGGTTTTCATCGCGAGCGGTCCAAGAACCTGCCACGACGAAACTGGAAAAGGTTGCATCGTTTCCTTTCCTCCTCCTCCGGGCCCCCGTCCAGGCTCCGACTCCGGCGAATGCACCAAAAGTCTCACGTCGAACGCAGCACCACCCAATCTTTCTCGTGTCGAGCTCCACCGGTTGATGAACAGCCGAAGAGGCACGTTCGCGAACGGAATTCCGACAAATCGCAGTATCCGATGCAGCAATGGGTTCCTGCGGGACCTAAATTGCTTCGAGGAATGCGTCTTAAGTTTTCGCACAGACAAACCCGTCGGACGCCCCGTCCGTAGGAGAACCGAATCGGAGAAAAGCCGCCGAACGCTTCTGAAAGCCATTTCAAGCTGTGAATTAATACGTTTTACGGAGATAAGCCGTGGAAGTGGTGCGGAATCTTTTCGAAAATTTCCAATACGGCGAGATGCGCGGAAACCTTTATTCCAGAGACGAAAGCATAAAATCCTGGGAATTTTGATTTATAATCCATAACCATAAAAAAATTGGCAGCTGAAAAATATTTTTAATTCCAGAGGGAAATACTCTCCGGTGCAGGGGAAATACAAATTTTTTTCTCGTTTCCAAGATCAAAAATTTGAAAGGATAATCCAGAAATAACACCGTTCGATTGCAGTTTTCGACGGCCCATTTTATTTATTATGGTTTATTAGAAATTATTTCGTTTAGGTATCGATCACGCTGCCGTCGGTGAAGCGACGCCCGGGGAAACCGTAAAAAAAATTTATTTCCGACGCGGGGCTTCGGTTTCGAAAGGGTGAAGGATTGGAACAGACAGCCTTGCCACGAAGAAAACAATGCGAAATTTTCCGCGCCGCTGGCAAAGGAAAAGCAGAGTTTTCCGTGAAGATTGATGGCAGGTACGGCGCGATCCCGGCGAACGAAAGCATGGACCTCGGGGTGGTCAGTCTCGGCCGTGGACCGAGGCAATTTCGAATATTTACGGCCCTTCCCTCGCATCAGTTAAAAACCTGAGGATTTTCGAAAATTTTGCTCGAAAGCGGGTACAACTCCAAGCTGCATTCGTCTTGAAATTTTCGATGTCGTCCGACCGCAGGTCTTAGCGTTATTTCTGCGGGAATGCGTCCGAGGTCTCCGACAGCACCGGATTGGCGAACTACCGGTGGTGACTACCATTGCCCATAGATCGCAGCACAACCTTTCGCTTGGCATTCGAAAGGTAAACGCTTAAACGGCAGACGCACCAATTTTTTTTAGCTGCCGAGTAAAAGCGAAACTGACCGCAGTCGAGGTGATGTCGGGTAGTCGGTCACAACGTAGTCCACGAGAGGAGGCAGGATGGGAGTTTGGGAAACTGAGGTTTTTGGCAGGCACAGGAAATGCTGGACGGACGGCTTACACACGCTTTCCGGAAACCATTATTCGTTCGCTTTCCAATACTTCATGAACTGAAAATATAATATTCTCTCATTTTCCTGACTGACGAAAAACAAATGGGTCCGAACCGGGAATCTTCTGCCACGTTTTAAGCGCATTTTCATTCACGATTGCATCGATAACCGATCGCTCCTCACTTTTTATTTCTCATTTCAGTTTTCCTGTGGTCGCTGCAGCGTTTGACTATTATTTTCCCTTTGTTGCCCGCAATGGCGCGGCACCATTTTTGCGTTACCGAAACGTGCATTGTGCGCAATTTAATAATTTCTACGTCTTTTCTTTTGAAATTCACGATGTCTCCCGTTTGCGATACGTGTTTCGAGTCATTCTTAGCACTTCGTTGAACGTTTCCCAGCAGAGTTCAGTCGCCTTTTGCTACCTTTCAACAGAATCGGATCCTTAACTTTCGCATTTCATTTAATCTCTAACGTGTAAAAAATTACTATTTTGGAGATTTACTATTATATCGAAATTGCTGCTTCCAATTTTGTTGAACCTAACGGATTCACACAAATCTTTTCTCGTATATTAGTTATTGAGACCGGAGTGGAAACCAAAGATGTGAAAGCAGTAAATGAACTAGCTCATAATGTTGCAGATCTAAGGATAAATCTCATAACTTATGTTTAATACGTGATTAAGATTCAAAGTTGAAGGCATAATTTAAGGTTATTTGCGGACAATTTTTCCGAATTATAATTATTTTATAAAGAAAAATACCTGTCGACGACTGCGGAGTAGCAACGCGTGCAAGGCATTTGATTTATTTGTTTGATCCGTACAAAATTCGAAAGGCTTTTATGCGGAGTAACTGAGAATCCGGAAAAATCAAAGTTTTTAATCATTCTCGATGTAATCGGTAACTGATTACTGAGTACTCTCGAAAGTATTAATAATTCTCCTGCTCATTCTGATCTGTTACGGTTAAAAACTGTCTTAACGAAATCGGATTCTTTCACACAGGGAACGCAATGTTCTTCCCTGGATCTCGCATGCGTTTGAGGGCGAAAATTAAAAAAAAAAAAACTGGAAAAATACGCGGGAATAAGCAGCAAAAGGTCTGCTGGCATTTGTCTATTGCAGCAAAATTTATGACCACTTAAAACAAAATACAAAGCATGTTTAATGACATGCGCTGGATACGAGGTCGCATATTGGCCAGTCCTGTGTTGCAGATCATAATTCAAATTTTTAGATTTTTTTATATGGTATCGGGTAAGGTTATTATTTATGAGAAAGAGTAATTGCCAATAATGAAGAACAGTAAATGGAAACCGCACACAAATGCACGGCCCAATGTGGGGGAAACGTTTGCTGCCGGACCAAAAATGATTGCAACAACCCCGCGATAAAACACGGATCCCCGATCGCGTTGTACTGAATTCATTTAAAGATGTGAAATTTTGGATGAAAAGTTTAAACTTTCGCAGCTATGTTGGAACAGCCGAAAGTCTGGCGATTGTCACTTGGAGAACGAGCGAAGTAAAGTTTTCTGCAGAGGATCAAAAACGCCGACAAAATGTACTCCGGTGGAAAATGATATCCGATGCTTTTTTCATTTAAATGGAATAAAAGTGATCTTTTCGGAAGCGGGAAGAATCATATCGAGCACCGATCACGGGAAAATGCCTTTCCAAGTCTTCCCCCATTGAAGACGGCGTCACTTCCTCTGTGGAAACCGTTTCTTATGACGTCACTTTTCTCTCAACCGTCCCGGCCCGAAGGGTTCACTTTCCAAAAAAATTCCAAATACTTAGCACAAAACCAGTTTCAGCAGAGATTTAACGAAGGAGCACGATCTGCAGCAAGCACTCAGTTATTGCTTGCGACTGTGCACGATGTCTTGAACATAAATCCGGTATTTTGGGGCATTCGAAATTCATCGTAACCTGATCTCGCAGCAATGGAGAGTCGCATTTTAAAGGGTGTTTGCATCAATTAAATTTTTTCATTAAATTCATTTTCTCGGTGTGCAATACATTGCGTATAATGCTTCGCACGCGGTATAGAAACAATGACAAACGTACCTTGCGAATCGGACGTTTAATTCGAAGATGAAGATGACATTGCAGAAATACCTCCGGCTACACTCGAACGTATTGGTCGTAATGCCTCACTAGCGAAACTGTCGGGAGGATAGCGAAGTTTATCTACTACGTGAGTCTTTAATCAACTTTGTCGGTGAAATGAATTTATTTTTTCATTCGCCGAGCCGGAACAAAAACCTTTTGGCTGCGTGATGATGAAAAGGTTGTTTTTGCATCTTTTTAATTATCTTATTATAAAAATAATTTTTTTTCTTTAAGAAATCGAAGACAAAGATCGTCAGAAAAATCTCGTCCGACAGTGAGCTTTACTGTGAATGCTAAGAATGCAGCTTGGACGAGACTTACTATTGAACAAATACAAAGGACTCGCGGGTTTCAATGGCCTGTAGGAATTAGGATTGTTTACATTACAGAAAAGACGAATTTTTTGCATGTTATGGTGCTCTTTTTCAGTTATTGAATCCCTTTATCGATGTGAAGATTGACTGAGATGAAATTAATTTATTCTTCCGATTTTCTGTTTAAAACAAAATTACGAGACCTTCTAAAACTTCCTGTGTTTGAATACGAAAATTTGTTCAAATTTCCTTCAGAAATTGGAGGAACTATTGACATATTATGATTAAGACGCAATTAAAAGAAAAAAAAATATTTGCCGATGAGGAAAGTTGGGAAAAGTTGTACAATTCACTCAATCATTCATAACCAATACCACGGGGGGGGGGGGGGGGGGTG